>JAPTYQ010121722.1:0-16993 GCA_029814465.1 Ostorhinchus cyanosoma | reverse complement strand
ACACACATATTTTTTTTTCATATATATATATGTGTGTGTGTGTGTGTGTGTGTGTGTGTGTGAAAAATTACAGATATATGGCAATTCCCTAACTAATCAACTGGCAAATGATAAGCAGTTTATTTTACCATGCAATAAATTTCATGTATGAAGACTTACTAACCCTAACCCTAACCCTACTTACATAAAATGAATGAGAATGCAATGATATATTAAAAAGAAGAATGAAAAAAAATATTATTTGATTAGATTACGTGAGAGTGAGACTCTACACTGCTTTCTTTTCAACAAACACTGAAAAGTATTACAACACAAATAATAACTTTTACCACCATAAATTCCATTTGCTTGATGGAGGAGTGGTTTAGCAATGTATGATCTATCTTCAGCAGTTACAGTTTGTCTTGAGTGGACCTCCGTGTAGGGAGGGGCAGAGCCACATCAATAGCTCATCTCAGAAGCATTAACTTCCTGTGACAAACACCAGCTGCTTGCTGAGAGGGCTAACTAGCCAGCAAATCTTCAGCCCTTCAGTGTGCAGACCTTACAGACAGCCCACACAGCTCAAAATGATAACTTTGTGCCAGATTATGATTTCTTATTCAGAAAAGAGGCTGATCATAATATTCCAGCCACTCAGCCAGAACTGAATGTGCGAACCCATTACTCTCAACCCTCAGTGAGTGAATGGGACTAAATTTTCCCTGAGAGAAACGCCGTCAGGAGAGCTGACATATTTGTCTCAGAGAGAAGTCTACATAAATTGTATACTCTGCAAAACAGCTTGAATTTGATTAGTTTCAAGCAAATGTCCTGCCAGCTTTTAAATGTTTTAGACTATTAACCATGCCAGCAAAGGCAGCAGGTGGTTGACTGGTGCATGGTGTTTACTATAACAACTTGCGTTTCATTTCTACACATGCCTGTCATTTCAGTGTTTTCTATTGCAAAAGACACTGAACCTGAACACTTTGCATTAGGTGACAAAAGAAAAGAAAAGATGAAAAAACAAAATATGTAAATAACTCATTCATCTGGTTAAGGGCTTAGAGGAAGGGAAGAGAAATGGATAAAAGAGTTCCTACAGTTTTTTGGATTGTCTTTTGTTGTTTTTCCAAATAGTGAGTAAATTGGAGCATTATGCATCATCATGGGGGAGGTTGATGGTTGTAGGAAAAAGGAGGAAGGCTGAGGCTGACCATAAACCTCAACTTTGTAAGTGGCGCTTGTCTAAAAAACAGTTATATCTTAACAGAGCTCAATAAAAAGTCAAAACATGTGTTAACCCTACAAATTATGGTGAGCCTTTTAGAGACTTCCGCTGGCGAGTGTGGGCGGCTGTGCATGTGTTGAGCATATCAGGATATTTGAATTCACTGTGAATGTTTGTAATGCATGCCGAATGCATTTGTGTATGCGAATGTGAGTATTTGTGTAGGCGTGAGCTTTTATACAGACACACCAGGTCTGGGCTTTAGTGTGTAGAGTTGCATAGACGGGTCAGTAGAGAGGGATTGGTTTGCACACTGTGAAGATTAGACGCCTGATGAGTTGGAAATCGATCTCTAGGGTGGAGGGGGAGCTGATAAGCCCGACGCCAGATTCTCTTTTCCCCTCTACCTTCCAGTTGTCTCTCAGATAAACTTGCTAAATCAATGAACATGAACAGATGGCATCATCTTTGCAAAAGATAAAGGAAAAAAGTAGCAGATCTCAGTCCCAGTCACGTGAATGATACTGGGAATATTATTTCATCAGTTAGTACATGTGAATGTGTGTTTGCATGAGCATATACATATATTACAGGAGATTTACTGGTTTGTGAAAGCACATTTATCTTTATGGCATCCTGAGGCTTGAGCCCCTTCTGCAAGAAAATTATATTTACTGCAGTACTGTGATTCCTTAAAGATAAACATTTTGCAGATGGTAGACAGCTGTATGTATAATACAAGATTTTAACTGGATCTGATTTTCAGAGTCAATTATTTATAAAAGCTTTCTTCTTCTACAGTTATACAATGCAAAGTTTGCCTAAAGATGGAATAAGTTCAAATTAAAGCATAAACTAACTTCTTTTAAAACATGATACACCTGTAGAATTTAGAACAGAATGAAGTAAATAGTTTCTAAACCACCAAAGCTTTTTATTCACTTTTCTTGCTGCTACATGATACATGATATTAGTTATAATTAAAAGTTTGCTGGCTTATATTATATATTAATATACAAGTCTGAAACAGTCCTGAAATACAGTCTAGTGAAAACAAAGTCCAAATACATACACTCATGATTTTTCATTCACAGAGCAGTCAACAGGCTAAAAGCACTCATGATACACTCAGACAGAATACACAATCTGATTTTACTCACAACTAAGCAGTCTGTTTTAGTGGCTGAAACAACGATTCTACTGTTTCAGAAATGGGCCTTCTTTCCCTTGGAAATAAAATCTTTGTCACCTTTACATGGCAGCTACGTCACTGAACTGTTGTGTATTCACACCAGCTGTGTGTTACTGCAGCAGTGATAACGTCTGCTATATTTTCCCACCTATCATTATGTTTTTATTTAGCTATGAATTTAATTTCTAAGAAAAGTGAGTAGTTCAGTCAAGTGATTTTCACTTAACTTTAGAGAAGTAGAATGAGAGATTAAAAGGTGGAGAAGTTGTGCAACACTTTTTTTCATCTCTTTAACACTTTCAGATGTTGTCTAGACTTTGAAATTATAGACGAAATAAAAAAGTATTAGTTATATAAATATATTGCTGATACGATGTCTATATGACTGTCAGCAGAGGTCTTTAGTGTCTACTTTTGCAGTAAATGTCTTACCTCACATAGATGTCTAGTCTATTAGACTGTGTTCTGATGCTTTACATGTGCCTGACACACACCTCTCACACAACAAATGCAGCAAATTCAATCTGTTGATCAGAGTTGAAGTAAAATTGACAGGCAGCACAACTACCACTAATGTGAGAGGTAATCAGTATGTTCCAGGTATTACAGTGTACTAGTGTAAAATACAACTGGCTACTATCTAAGATCCAAAATAAAACAACTTGTGGCTAAAATAGAATTTTCTTTTCAGGTACAGTGATTTTATTATTTTCAATAGGGGAAAATTGTTTGACTTTATTACATTTCCACACAATGACAAAAACTACAATCTACTGTATGACAATAAAAATGCATCTGTACACAGGGGTGCTATAAACATCTTAAGATGGGGAATTGCACTTCTTATGTAATAAAACACAATATTAATGTTGCATGAATTACACACCCTGCAGCTTACTAACAGATAAGGTCTTTCTGACAATACACACCAGTCAGTTATCAAGATACAGATTAACAATAATGAGCTTATACAAGAGATTACAAATAGTAGTGCATCTTTAAAATATATAATGTGTATTATTTTGACAGCTTACTTATTTAGGACAAAACCTATATTGGACCTAGACACACAGACACATTGTCAGACTATGGACATGCCTGTAAATCGACTGCTCCAAAGTGATTCACAGAGTCAGTGTGTCGATGCACACAGGAAGTCCCAATTCCCTGCCCACTCACAGACAGCCGCATAGGTACTTCTCATGTTCACCGATCCCTGGAGATACTTCCCTGTGTGTATATGTGCATGTGTATATGGTCAAACAATTACACCTGCATGGATGGAATAATTCATGACATACTGCCTGAGAGCGAACATGATGAAAATCCAAACACGCTGGTACCACGTCAAACAACATACATGGTTGAATCTCTACTCCTAGTAATTTGTCCTGATTACACTGTTCTGAGATATATTCACCATACTATATACTCAGCACACTAGTCAACACACACAAAACTCCCTTGTCAAAGAAGAAAACCTGTGAATCCACAAGAAATTTCACAATTAATTGTATATATCTGTTTGAGAACCTGGGTGAAATAATGTTAACTTAAAATTCACTTTATTATGAACATTCTGGCAACTTGGAATGAACAATTCATGCTGTCTGAGGATGCTTTGACATCTGTGCTTTTTAGTGTACTTCATTTTCCCCCTAGTTGTGATTCATTTGGGCAGATGTGAGCAAAGTAATCCCACTTTGGGTGGGGAACCAAAGCAAAAACACAGCAACCTTTGAGAAGAGGTGGTCTTGGTTTGGTCCCAAACAAACTTAGGAGTGGTTGGTTGTTGGTGGGAACATGATTTGATCTGACCTTGATCTGACCCAACTATCAGGTGTAATCCGCAGGTTTGAGCTGCACAGCTCCCATAGGCAGACGTGCTTTGCATTCTGGGAAGTGATAAGCCTGCAAAATGCAGCAGTTTCCACAGTGGTATCTGGAGAATGAACCATAATGTAAATAGAATAAACAGGGCTAGGTTAATCTTGTATTTACTTTCTTGCTCTTGGCCTACATACATAAGCATGAACATTCTCATACAGTTTAGAATGATTTTGGTTTTCTATGTATGTATAGAAACCAAATCGAGAAACCTGCAGGT
Organism: Ostorhinchus cyanosoma; assembly: GCA_029814465.1. Taxonomy (NCBI): domain Eukaryota; kingdom Metazoa; phylum Chordata; class Actinopteri; order Kurtiformes; family Apogonidae; genus Ostorhinchus; species Ostorhinchus cyanosoma. The sequence goes on along the minus strand of JAPTYQ010121722.1, from coordinate 12,481 downwards.
TTACAATCCATCAGCTGATTCAGAACAGAATAGAGCAAATATATGAAAAGGCCCTTACATGGCAAATAAAATAATTATTAGCTCTAGCCCATCTGTCATTTTTTAATCATAGTAGCAGGTTACATTTCCTCCATTTCTCTGAAAACATACTACAAGTATTCCACCCTCTGCGGTGTCTGGGCTCTCTGGAGTAACCATTAGCCTGCACCGGAGGTTTTAAACTGGCATACAAAGCAGACCACCGGCCCAAGAGCTGTTACTAATGCAGCAAGCCTACATTTAAATTGAAGAAGCTAATATTAAACCAAACTGAGGTACTTTTAAGAGGATCTTCCAAAGCTGTGACTACGACGGAAAAAAGGAGTAGTTGGTAACAAGGGCGATTACAATAATCCACTTGGGCGTGATGCCAAGCACTTGGCCTGCGGAAGCGTTGCCACAACAATACTCACACTCGTCAGCTATAAACAGCAAGGCATGAAATATGTGGAGCAGGTCAGCAAAAGGACTATGACATTAGGAACATGGTGAGGAATCTAAACCTGGACTGTGTCGTTGACAGCAGATGTGAAAAGTTGGTGAACATGGCATCAACTGGCCTCAGCATTTTAATAAACTAGAAGATGTTCAGCAAATGTTCTGTAGGCACATCATGTTTCTCTGTACATTTTTAACTGTAAACATGACGCAGCAACCACAGCACCCACAGACCCTGAAGGAATACAAAATTTGACTTCCCAGCTATAAATGTGAGCAGACCCAGACCCTCATATAGCATGCTACAGGGCTACTCCCATCTCCACCCACTACTACTACAAAAGCAGATTGGAATTGGAGCCTTTGGCTCCAAATTCCAACTGAGAATTAAATTAACTCATGAAAACAAACAACAAGTAGATTTGGAGGGTTGTCGATGAGAAAATGGGGTGTTGAACGGCAGGATGTCCAGCTGTGGTGGTCTACATTACACAGTATTATAACACTCCTTTGTATGATGACCTATAATGATTTTTAAGGATTATTCAAGTAACCACAGTTCACTAAAACTACTACAAAGATAATACATAAATAATGGTATGGACAAATGTTTTCCTAATTCTATTGCCAAAGCATTGACACAAAATAGCAGTGAAAATTACATTTTAGATTGGGGTGATGTCTACCAATCTAGCATGTGATGTTGTCTTCAGTGAAACATCACAATAAACAGTGACATTGAGAGGCAGCAGAAAGGGACAAAATGGATGAGTAATTAAGCTGCAACTGTCTTCACTCACCTCACACAGCCTTATGTCACTACATTATTTCACACGGTGTCAACACAAAATGAATGTGCGTCTTAGAAACAAAAATAGTTATTTTTACCACAACAAAAACTGATCGGGAATGTAACATTAACTCCACACAATGTTGTGCTGCAGTAAAGGATGTGTGATAAGTAACACAAAATAAACAGAGCATAATATAGAATGTGTTTTCTATTGTCACTATATATATTGTGATATCACATTGCCCTACAATCAACTGTGTTGTAGTCAAACAAGGAGTGATGTGAATCATTTCATATAGCTGTACAATGCTGTACTGACACAATATCACAATGATTCACTCAACATCATGGTGATGGTCATCGCTAACAGACAATGCAACCTCGATGATTTCTTATACCCGATAACTAGGCTGTGTCAGACCACTTCACTGGTTTTCCTGTAAGTCATACGTGGCGGAGACTAACTGATAACAGAAGGTAGAGGAAGAAACAGGAGGGCCGGGGTTTGAGTTACAGCCTCATCAATGATTCAGTGAGACGAACACAGACCAGTGTATTCAGACAACAAACAACCCTCCGAGTGGACGTGAAGCAACACAAAGACAAAGTAAAGTATCTGTGTGCCACACAGTGATGCATGTGGTGAAGCACGTCCACCTGCAAACAGGGAAACAAGTGCTTCTGGAGCTAAGTACCATCTCCTCTACACAATACACCACTTGACCTAGATCAAAACATAAAGCAACCATATAGAAGAACAGGGATGCACATTATGATAAACTGCTGCTTTTCTGAAAGTTTCGTGCTTGTGTTTAAAAAAGAGTGATGTGCATGCACTACCTCTCAATGAATTTCTTTTTTAAATATGTATTTGTGTTATTTAACATTAATTAACTGTCCAGTTCAGTATATAGAACTGAAGTCTACAGTATACAGCAGCAACTAGTAATATTGGGTGTTTAGGCAGCAAATAACTATACTTCCAATACTCCAATTCATTCATCCAGTTCATTCATTTATCACTAAGTCTGAGGTGTAGCTCAGGATAGAGCTGGGAAAGGCCAGTGTTTTCTGTTGTAACCTTCTAGAGCAGCTCTGTCTGCCTGTTTCAACTTTCCAAGTCGCCATACGTTTCTGTTTGGGTTCAACTTGCAATATTTGTGATTGGTCAAGGTCACGTTTCTCAGGAGGGAGGAGGGAATGGTCTATGAAGCTCTAATTGTGCTGCACCTGGCCATAGTTTGTAATCATTAGCCTCTTGTCTGGCCAAATGATACGAGCTCGTGCTTAGTGCTGTCGTATACAGTCTTCAGAGGGGTTTACTTGAACTTCTGTCATGGCTCATCTCTGTTGTCTGCTGTCTCTGACCTGTTTGTGACAGTGTGAACAGCAGAAATCAGAAACATTTGATATTATCATTTCTGATTCCTATCACCTCCTCCTTCAGATTTTGTGCAGTGTGATCTCAGTCTGAACATTCATACTTGAATGAATATAACTTTTACATCAGTCTAGATTGACATTTGTCACAATTCTTCATTGTTGTTCATAATATGGAAAATTTGCTAGCTTCCACTGAACATCAAGCAATAAACTAAACTGTAAAGACTTGCCTACAGTGGCCTCAACTGGAATCTGATAAGCCAAAGGAAAAAAAAAACAGGATCTGAGCAGTAAATCTGAACTGAACAATGTGGCTTGCAGTGTGAACGTAGCCTTAGGTATTTTGTGTATAACTTGGTTAATAATGGCCTCATGCATGAAACACTCATACTGTCTTATTTGGTCTCAAATGCCATGAGTGATGTAGAAGAACTTTGTGCACTTGCCATTTTATTTATAATCTGTTATTTCATGTATAAATACAACCTATGAGTTCTCCAGACACAATATTATTTTGCTGAAAGGTTTTTCCTTTACAATTTTGAGTTTGACGTACACTAAATACCTTCATAATTTATTGACACTATTGGACACAGCTGGTAAAACAAGTGGAATTCATCATAATTATACAGGTTGTTTAGATAATTTTCTGAAATTCAGAGCATATGTTGAATCTGACATGAGACATTCACCTAAAAAAGGTAAGAGAACAAAAGCTACTCTTGGATGACAACCAGTGTCTTGAGATTAATTGGATATTTACTTTGTACTTATTAAGATTATGAGTTGCAGGTTTTAGGACAAACTCAACTAATGGCTCACATCTCAACCTGAAGGGCCTTCATATAATGGACTATATTATATTATATTAAATAATGCATTTTCAGCAGCTACTCTCCTGAAAGTATCTGCCTTCACTGAAAAAAGCAGTGCTCCCTGAGGAAGTGTAAGCCTCAACAAGTTACACAGCAGACTATTTGTGTATGTGAGGATGTGCACACAGGCTCATTTGAGACAGGATGGTTGGAAAGTGAAGCAGGAAATGGCAATCAACCATGATCAGAGGGGAATTGATAAATACAGGGCTATGCGTATGTGTCTGCAAGCGTGTGTTACTGTAAATGTGTCTGTGATGGGAGAGAAAATGCTAGGAAACCAGTAGTTTTGGCTACATTTGCCGGTTTGAACAAAGTACACTGCAAAGAAACCACAGAGACTATCTTGAGCATCTTCCAAACAAACACACAGACCTTTCTCTCACGTTTTTGTAAAACCTCAACCTCAGAGCTTTCACTTTCTGCTTGTAAAAATGTAGGTTTCTGATGACTTAGAGAGAAATTAATGTCTTAAGAAGGAAAAATCTGTGGTCTGAACCGAGGCAGAAGTGTGACAGAAATTTCTTAAACAAGTAAAGAAAAACACAATGCAGCATCTGCAATCTGGAGATATGAGGGATAGAAACTGAGTCTACTTTCTTTGTCTTTGCTTTCAAAAAGATCTACTAAAGTTAAAAGTTGGTCGTGTGCAGTGAAATTGTGTAACTGAATCCCGCAGTGTGTGTGTTTAAAATTTAAATACTGCAGAGTTGTTATTTTTATCCAATGTGCTTCAGCTCTTCCTGGGTCAGCACCTTCCTGACATTAACATGTATTTTTTTCCCAGGACTCCTCCAAGCTTTACAAAAAAGGATTCTATTCATGAATTTAGCTGGCTTGCCGTTAAAGTAATAAGCTTGCCAAACAGAGATGTGACCCTCTTAACAGCTTTTTTTACAACGGCCACACTATATTTCAATTTTCCGCCTTACATTTCTGACTCAGGTATTGGCAACATGAGAGGAACTTCAGTGTTTGTTTAAGTGACTATGTAGAAAAGGGCAGTGAGCAAAGTGTGAAAGGAAATAAATTCAGTGACTGGATAATTACTGTATGATTTGATTCTGAATCTGTGCTTATTGCAACCGTTATTGCAACAAAGTGAGGGCACAAATATAAGCATTTGCACTGAGAGAACTAAGGACTCTTGCACAATACCTTGGTAGACCACACTTAACCTAATCACGTACTGAACACCTGTGGAGTCCTCCACCAGACTGACATAGCTACAAATGCACGTCCAGTAAAATGTCTCTCAATGTTTGTAGAGGCAACTGACTGATAATGATAGTAATAATAATTCAGACAACTGGGCCTCTAACTATAGCAAGCCCAGGCTACTTCAAGAAGGACTATGGAAAAATGCTGGTGGTTTAATACCCCTCCTCCTCTTTCCTTCCCCCTACCTCACAGAAACATTGCCATAAAAACGTGCCCACTGTCTGACCCACTTTCCATCACAGACGTAATCTCCCTCCACAAACTTCAGCCTGTTTACCAGCCCAGCAGAGGGTAAGCCGGACAGGAAAGATGGTGCCAAGCTCTTGCACACAGCAGGGGTAAAGCTGTTCAGCTGTGCCGACGATTACACCGGCAGATCCCTGTTGAGCTTATCGACCCTCGCTGATAAAACTGACACACCACAGACATGTGCATACACGGGGAGAAAAATACAATGCTTCCCAAAGCCTCCTCTCTGTCATTAAGGACATGCTGTAAACACAAGTTTTAAAATGGGGCAAACAGAGACAAGTAATGCCTTTTAGTGTCAAGTCTCAGACATAACTCACTCAAAGTCCTGCTGGAATGTCACAAACACCAGTAAACAAAGGTCTAGACACATATCAGGTCCAGCATAATCACTACTGAAAGAGCCTCACAGGTATTAAGGGCAACTTTTCTGATCATTTATTAAGAGGAATAGAATAGAATAGAATAGAATAGAATAGAATAGAATAGAATAGAAAGTTCTAGAATTAACAATTCATTCTTACAGGTAACTTCAAAACCTTCAATATCCTCTTGAGACTCAGCAATGTTTTGTCCTCTGTAGAGAACAAGGTTTTCACAGCTTTACTTTAAAAAAAAAAACAAAAAAAACACTGTCCACATAATTTTTGTTTTCTATGTATTTGAAAAAGCTGCTGCATTATGCTGTTTCCAATCAAGATAATCATTTGATGCAAAAAGGCCAAAACTCTTACTTTCCAGGGGCTCAGGAGGATATGTACAGCACATAAGGAGCAGTGGGGGCAGTATCACAGCTCAAGGAAGTTGACAACATTTCAGAAAAATAAGTTCTAAAACAAAGTAGCTACTGTGTACACTTTGCATAATCTATCCAGAATTGATTTAAATGCAATAAGAATGCTCCTAAATCTAATCTTAAAAAGTAGACTCTTCAAAAATGGAAATATTGCAAAACTGCATTTAAAGAATATTTGCTCAGATGTAAAGATACACAAAACATTTAAAATGACAAGAGAACTTTGGGTTTTAAAGGAGTTTTTGTTCCTGGACAGCAGAGCATCCAGGCCTGAGACTGGGAGTCCTCTCTGTATCCCTACAGACCAGGTTACTAAGGATACAGGCTATACTGAGCCTCCATTAAGTCATCAGAGCCCTCTCTGCGCTCGCTGTCTGACACCATCGGCTCCAGTTTCCTCCCTGAAACTGAGACTCTAACCCCGGCTGGAGAACACACACACCGACTGGCAGACAACACACCCAACATCAGTGTACAAACACACAGCGCTGCACACAAATTCAGCTCTTCAACTTGGGACGATGTGTTAAACACAATTCACATTACAGTTATCCACAATTAATAGTATAGTGATTAATAAAACTTTACCTAGCATGCAGAACAATATTGTTATTCTTCATCTTTCTTGGGAGCAGTACAGTACTGTTTTAGCAGGTATCAGTGTTGCAACCTGAGCTCTCCAAAGTACACCAGGTGCAGCTCTGTTTGCTCAGTTATAGATCAGATACAAACCCAGAACATTTCATGTCCTAGAGACAAAACTATGCTTGAAAAATAGATTTAAGCTTATGACAACCCTATCACATCACAATGTCGGCCACATTTAAGCTAAAATAGATTTGTTAAATCCTCACATCACATAGGCTACCATTTGATTTAATATTAGTATTTTTTATCGTTTATAACAGATGTGATTAAAAAAGGTTGCATATATCAGATTAATTTAATAACTATTGAGTTGAAAAATGTAGTCTGTTGAGCTTTAGTTTGCAGGAATTCCATTTATTTTGTATATTTAACCTTCATTTAACAAGAAGAAAATCCTGACAGCATAATTAGCAAGTTTTCATCATAATCATCAATAAGCATCAATATCAATAAAAAAAAAATTATAAGGTTAAAACAATTTTAACCAGATGCATCTGACCTCTAAAATCCTTTTGGGTGTATCTAATGTTAGCAGCTGCAAACCATTTCAACCACAAGGAGGGGCAAATTTGATAAAGCACCGAAAAGACACTGAGTTCCAATACAGTGGTGATTTAAATCCAAATGATAGCCTAATGCCTGCTTTTTGCTAAACTTTTACCAACATATAACATATCCACTGGAGTAATGAAAAACTAATATTCCTTTGTTTTACTTTCATCCTGCTGTTTTGCTTACAAAGCAGAAATACAGACATACTGAAAACGTGCACTCAACGTGGCTCTTTTGCACTCATTGTTGGTAACTTTAATAAATAACTGACACTTTAAAATCCATTTGAGTCTAAAACAATTAATTTCTGCTGGAATTCAAGAGCTGCTGAAAGAATTAAACTCTGACCACTGTTTCAAAAACCTGAGTTTCCTGATTAATCATCACAGTGACAAGCAGACAATGGAAACAGAGCCCTGTGGCATGCTGGTTTAACAGCAGCAGTGGCGAGGCACAGATGGAGTTGATGCCTCTCTGTCTGCCTGACATTTGCAACATGGGGAAAGGAAGTCAAAATGAGATCTCAATCATCAACTGAAGTTATCACATCATCACTTACCAAACAGGCAGAGTGAGTGAGACAGAGACACAACGAAACAGAGGGTGAGAGAGAAAGAGACACAAGTGGGGAGGAAAGAGGTAGAATTAGATGAGAGATAAGACAGAAAGAGGGGAGGGAAGTCATTAAATGCCAATAGCTCCAGTAATGGGGAGAGTCCGTGCATTTGCTTAATTCCTTATCAGGCAATGTTCCCTTTCCCACTCACCCCCCTCTGTGACAGGTCAGCAAGCAGACTGGAAGTGATGTAAACCAAAACCTGCATCTCTGCTGCACAAAAGCACATAGTCCCAAGAATAAAGTCAGAATAAAAACAGGTGCATGAGTGTTTAGTGTGTGCATTTTTCCCCAAAACTGAAAGCCCCCTTATAGAAAGGGGTTCTGTAACTTCCGATCCATTATGTAAATCTTTCAATTTAGGTTAAGGACAAAGTACGGTTAGTTAAGTCACTAGAAAATCAATGCAAGTCTGTATAACATCCGCATGAATGATGGAAGAGATCATTTGTGCATGCATTGAAACCTCCACACAGAGAATAAACCAGTGCGTTACAGCGACAGGACTCACAATAATACTTTAAAGGGAATAAATGGGCTAAAGTCACGTATGAATCTTTCATTATCGGAGTCGCTGGCAGGACAAAGCAGGTGACGACTGGTAATAAACACTGCATGGTCTTGGCTAACGTTCAAGTAGCGGTTCAGTGTGGCCGTAGCCGCATTAATACTGCTGTAATTATCAATGTAAGGAATGTGTTTTAAACGTGTACTCACTGCAATGTAAATGACAAGGTCCTTTTTATTTCCCACGTCTCCGGCGTGGCTGGCTGGCTGACTGACTGGCTGGCTGGCTCGTTAGCTTCTCCACCAGCTGCTGCTTCTCCGAACTTGCTGAGGCTAGCACGCTAGCTAACAATTAACCGGCAAAAAAAGGAAGATTTTTGTCTTTAATTTTTCCCCTGTGGTCCGGTTTAGCAAAAAGAAAAACAAAAGCGCGCCACGTAAAAGACGAAGTCACTGAGGACTTGCACTATTTTGCCCTCTGCCCCGGGTGTTATGAGTTGTAAATGTTCACCCTTTAAGGAGAATATCCAGTGTGCTTTATTTTAAATGACAGGCTCTCCGCGGTGCGCTGTCCTTTGTTGTGAGCATCTCAACGTAAACACTGAGCTGACCAGTTCTGCTCGGGCTCGAGCCTGGGAGCGTACGGCGGTGGGAGGGGATACAGATAAGACACGCTGACGCAGCCGCAAAGCATTCTGGAACTTGTAGTGATTATTTTTTCCTCCCTGATATTTCTTGCAATTAATTTTATTTTAGTTGTTGAAACGACAGTGGATGATACTTGGCATCGCAAGAAAAAACACGCTGACGTACCCGCAAAGCATTCTGAAACCTGTAGTGATTGTTTTTCACCCCTGACATTTCCTGCAATTAATTTTATTTTAATAGTTGAAACGACAATAGATGACACATGACATCTATGAAAACTGACCCCCTGAATTTACAGTAATATTAAGTGAAAAAAGAAAGAAAGAAAGAAAGAAAGAAAGAAAGAAAGAAAGAAAGAAAGAAAGAAAGAAAGAAAGAAAGAAAGAAAGAGGAGATGAAGAAGTCTCTTTTTTTTTAGTTTAGTTTAGTTTATTGCAGACACAAACATAATACAAAACATAAGGGGAAAAAAATAAAACAAATTAAAATTAGAATAATGGAAAAAGGAATACTAGGAAAGAAAAGGAACGACTGTTGTGCCTGAAAGGGGGTAGGAAGAAGCCACTGCTTATCCAATCCCACCCCTACAACAGGTTTACGGTAGAGAACAGAGACACCCAAAAGTACGTTTTAGGCTTTTAGTGCTGAACATGATCCAGGACTGGTTCAGTTCAGTTCAGTGAGCCATTTTTTAAGTAATCAGAATCTCCTGTGCTTATCCTGCTGTGACAGGTTAAAAAGGTCTTCCTTGGAAAATGTCAAATGGTCTTAAGTAACATGCATAATAAAATACACGTTATCTTCCACCCTTAATTTTTAGTGACACACTGAGCAACAGCAGCATTTATTTGTGAAGTTAAACATCAGTCTTTTAATGCCCCATACATTTGTCTTGTCTTGAGATAATTGCTGTCCTGTTCAGAACATTAAGTTGTCTATATCAGTGTTTTGATGAGTATATACTTACTGCTCCTACTTGTGATCCATGCATCTATTAGTTTGTCTGAATACAAACCTGTGGATTGGTTTGAACTATAATAACACTACTGGCTGAAGACTGAGCAATAATTCTTTAAAGACCTCTAATTACAAGGACACTCAGGAACGTGCATTCAGCCCACAGATATAAACCACTTTCATAAGCTCACCTTCATGACCTCCTGCAGCCCTTATCTTTCATGGCCTCCACTGCTTTTGTGGTATTTCTATGTGACTGAAGCAACACAGACACATGTGACTCTGTCTCATATGCCTTTTTTCATACTCGCTTTCGTTCAAAACACCCTGCATACATGGATGCCTACATTTTCAGGCCAGGTGGACCCAGCTGGTATGAAATAGGATTTGTAGTTCTTTTCTTTTGTGCTGCCACCTCTTCTTTATCTATGGGCTGTTGAACAGTTTGCACAGCATGAGTATGCAGGTGCAGGAGTTATGTATCTGTTTGTTTTAGAAACCATCATAACAGTGATCAAAGTGATAGTGTCGGCCTTATACTGCCTTATTATGTGTGAAATGTCTCATGCTAATCAAACAGGGCAGATATACACAAAAGAATCTGGCATTCAATGAGCCTTAAGGTGGATCTGGGACAGGGTGCCAACTCCAAACGTGTATGTAGTAAATCTGTCATGCAAATTTCAACAGAGCAACCAAAGTCAGCCAGCTTGTGTAGCTTTCCTCAACTGCATTTAAATACGTTTTAACAATCAGACAGTGTTAAAATGTGCATTAGAATCTTTTTTCGTGAGGGAAGAGTAGCAACTTAATCTTTCACAGTGCTTTTTTAATCCAAAAGAGAGAAGACTAAAATATACATCACACTCATATATTCACACTGATACAGTCTAACTTTTTTACTGCTGAGATGGTGTAAAACACACACTTTTCGTTTGCTAATAAAGTACACAGTGTTGGCACACTGAATGCCAAGTGAGTAGTGGGTGTTGCAAGTTCAAGTGTTTTGCAATAAGTTGAGAGACGACTGTGTAAGGAGTCATAAGAGGCCATGTGTGCACATACACTACCAATGAACGCACACACACACACACACACACACACATGTTGCACACACATCCTGACACACATGTTGCTCACGCACACACACACCTTACATAATCTTTGCGCTCATTTTAATCTGTGTTTGAACCCTTCTGTTTACATTGCCATGGTTACAACGCCAACACCTCTCCTGGACGTTTCCAATGTTGGAAGTAGCAGACACACCTTCCTTTGATTCCACGGGTGAAATGCTGCTCCAGCCAGTTCACTCTTGATGGATGTTTTGACAAGGGCTTCTCTTTCCAAGAGCCAATGGGCTGCAGTTCTGTGTGAAGCGTCAGGAAATGATGAAAAATGCAGTACTGGGGCACTTGTACACTCGGTGCTTGTGGTCCAATTACAACCTGCAGGTACAGTGTGTATCATGCTAAAACTTGTATTTCTTGCACCGTGAGTCTTTGCAAAGCCATTTGATCCACGAAAGATAGGAACATGTCTAACCTCAGGTTTTTGTAGATATAATTAATTTAGGAAATCTTGTGGTTAAAGAAATAAAATGTCTTTTAAAAAGCTTATTTGTTTTGGAAATGACAGATGATGAGAATTTAGTACTTAAACGAAATGATAATATTCACTACATCTGCAAGAAATTGGCATAAAATACAATAAGATAAAATTAAAAATATAATACTGTATACCATCTTTCAATTTTTTTTAATCTGTCCTTGTTAAATATTTATGTATAAAAGTATTTTGCATGCCCAGGGAACATTACCATCATGCTGCTTTGCATAAAAAAGAAGTGTTTCTTTCCTTCCTGAACCTTTACTTTAACAGGCAGTGGATAAGATCCTAAATAGGTTTATTACGATACTAAAATCAACTATTGTTGATAAAATGGTTCCTTGATGACACTGAACTATAAATGAAGAGCTTTATAAAAGGATTTCATATTTTCATTATTACTAGTTGCTTTCAGCAGCTGTGTTTGACAAAATGGAGGTGGTGCTAAATTCTGACCTCCCTTAAACGAATGCAGACTAAAATAGCAAATGTTCTCATTTTTGAACGGCTGAAGTCTTATTTTGGCATAAACTTTTAAGCTACACCCACACAAACACATCAGTTTTGGACTGAGCTACTTAACTTGTTGAATATCCTTAATATGAGGTAAGTGACCTAAATCTTGCAAAAGCATCTGCTCTCGTCCCATGTGATGCTGACACTGGTCAAAGTGTACGAGATTGCACTAAGGGCAGACTGTTCTCAGGGAGCATTTTATTCTTTGTTGTTGTTGTTGTGTGATAAGACCAAAACATAGCAACAGCTGGGCAGCATTCAGCGGCACATGGGAGTCAAGAGGGCTGCATGGAGAAGTCTGTGCTGGTGTGACAGGATTATGTGATAGAAACATGCTGTGCTCATGTGTAGCCAAATATTAAATAACACTACTGTCCCGTGTTTGAGGGGCCAGGCGGAGTGGTGTTGTCATGCTGCCATGGTGACAGTAACCATGCGCAGGATAATGTTTACAGAATGTTTAGCATATCACAAACCAGGCACATGGGGTGACTGGACCAGATGAATCAAATGTGCTCAGTGTGTGTTTTTTTAAACTGACAAATCCAAATCTTGCTATTGTTTTGTGTGTGTGTGTGTGTGTGTGTGTGTGTGTGTGTGTGTGTGTGTGTGTGTGTGTGTGTGTGTGTGTGTGT
>JAPTYQ010121604.1:0-39234 GCA_029814465.1 Ostorhinchus cyanosoma | reverse complement strand
ATGATTGTTAGTAATTCTCAGAAAGAACATCATTTTACATCCAATTCGGAATCATTACAATTGTATTTTTTGACAGTGTTCCATATACAGTAAAATGTGTAAAAGAACATGAACAGTGTAACATAAGTTGAATTGTTAATTATTTAGTATTTATTTAAAAGTAATACTAGTTTACTAATATTGCTCTGTTCCTATATTTTGTATTTGTTAAATCTAGGGCTATTTAGACTGGATCACTCAGGCTGAAGACATTGACCCAGAGAATGAAGATGATGGCATTGATGATGACAAACCTAGAAACCGTGAGTACTACACCATGCGTGTGTCAAAGGCAAAGAAATTACAAATCCACTTCTTAATGTTATTTTGAGATATTTGGTGGTATTTTAGTATACTGGATAGGACGATGTTTTTATGTTTATAGATAATATGCACTCAGTGCAGCAAGAAATTGTGAGTGTTACTGTGCTTATGCTTATGAGTGGGCGTCCATATGGTTCTTGTCACATCTAGTGTTTGGCCTGTAAGTAGAGAGCTCACTGCAGTGGTGGTGGTGGCTCATAGTGAACGAACGACTGACTTACTGACAGAGTGACTGAATGACTGACGTTAATATTGTCTGCTTGTTGGCTGAGAATCCTCCTGAGGTTTAAAACCTGTTTAGATTTTAGTTGAATGTGTCAAACTGCAGCTAATAGCCTCTAGGCATGCATCACATACACAGAGCTAACACACAGCCTCATGCACATATGCAAAATCTCACACACATACTACAGGAATACAGCACTGGGAATGTGTGTACTTCGGCTCTAACAAAGATTTATACACACAGGCAAATTATCACCTTGTCTCCCTCCAAAACACCTCCAGAGAGAGCCAGCTCCACTGGCACATCTCTCACCGGGACAGAGTGACATTTCCAAAGGGGGAAAGAGGAGGGCATTGGCCTCTTTTAACCTGGAGGTCTTCACAGATTGACAATAAATTAATAACCAATGGAGACTGAATATGAAGAAGCAGACTCTGGATTCTTCACTGCACAATGCCTGGTCTCCTACACTTTACATAAAATGGAGCAAATGCAAGAGAAAGAAAGAGAATGTTATCTTTCAGGGAATTTCAAGACCATTAGTATGGTCACATGAGTGCATCACAATAAAGCACTGCATCCCTGTAGCTAATCCATAACAATTCTACTTGTTTTCACCTGTTATTGTTGTGTTCCCTTGGGTCCAGTCTCTGTGGCAGCAATTTTTCAAGTACTGGCACATTAACAAATAAATATGTCCCTCTGTTGTTACACTTTAGAAAATGTCATCCCTAAGTTGCACACATTCTTATGATCTGTATTTCAGACCTGCACTGCTGACAGACAGTTAAGACAAACCTGTATTAACTGCAGAGGAAACAGTACAGAAATAATAATCGTTCTTTATCAAATCCACTAGAATATGTGTAGATACATATGATTCTAAATGAAGTCAACACATCACATATAGACCATTTTCCTGATATTAAAACTGTGGGTCTGTCAAGTGCAAGATTCAGTCCATTACTTTTATTAAAGGATATAACTAAGGCCATTAAATCCAGATGATCTGACAAAATGACTGATATATATGATCCATATTCCTCTATCAGTGAGATCAATCATCCTTCTGTTTGTGAAGGTGGAAAATCAAGCCACTTGCTCTTTCCATTGCTCTCCCTCCTTCTCTCCTCGATGGATGGATCCTCCTCTGGGAAGATGAATGAGGGCAGTTTGTCCCCACTGCTCAGGACATTTTGCATAGATTTGTGTGTGCACTCACATACGCGCGCACATACTCATGTCCTAAGAAGGGATAAGGAGAGAGAAAGATGGAAGGGAAAATAGATATTGAGATAGAGAGACCAAGAGATAGAAATAGAGAGGGAGAGAGTCTGTGAGTGGGAATGGGAGACAGAGGGTATCTAGGACAGAGAACAGATGGGATTTCACATCACGAGCAAGTCACACTAGTGACCACACACACAGAGCACACACACCTTTCTGTGCATATATCTTTTCACGCCATGATTCCATGAAGAGCTACATTGGGCTTAAAATTGATATATGTAATGAGATTGGCATGTTCTTATGAAGACAAATGTGTGTGGTGTATGTATGGTTGTTTTTAGTGACAGAGAGTAGTAGGTGGCATTCACTGTATTGAATTTCACTATTCTTAGTAATGGTGTGTACTACTGTGGGTCAGGAAGCACTAAATGAAGACTGTATCCATATCATATGTGACCAACACATACGGTATCTGCATGGACAGCCACATGTATGCAGCAATGTATGATATGATGTGAATGGTACTGTTCTTTATGTATTCATGTAAAAATAACATCATGATGCGTTTTCCTGTACATATTCCTACATGTTTCCCGTCATCTCGGATACATACTGTATGTGTGTCTTGCATGCTCTCACCTCTGCCATCTTGCTCTTGCATGCTGTCGTGTTGTTTGGCATCCTGCCACTGCTGTCTGTGGTAGGAGTGTCCCCAGCCCACCTGGGTAAGAAGACCAGTAAGCTTGCCTGGTTCAGTCACTCTGCCGACTCGCAGGACGGTATGCGTGCGTCTCTGTGTTGTGTGTGTGCGTGTGTGTGTGTGTCTGTGATATATGTTTCTGTGTCTGTTCAATGTGCTGATAAAAGTTCATAGCATGATTCACTCAATTAATGGACTAGAAGGATCTAATGGGTTTCTGGAACCTGTATCATGAGTTCAACATACCCAGATTCCTCTCTGTTATGTGGTTTGACAAAGTCTAACCAACCCAGGGTCTCAGACTTTGTGTGCGTTCACATAGAAGGAGTGGAGATGACACCATGTGACCCATCACAACTGTGTTCTAGATTGCTCTGATATTTCACACAAGGAGAACAAATTTTCAACAGATGTGAGGAATTTATAGATGTAACAAGCTAAAAGCTGCATAACAGTTGAATTTCCCCCAAGGGATCAATAAAGTACATCTGTATCTGTGTTAAGAAACACAGCACAACTGCTTGTAATTACAATTATTTATTCTGTTAAATGAATGTGTTGTATTGTTATGGTGTGTAATGCAACAAAACACCCTTTGTGATCCTGAAATCCCATGATTGAAGCAGAAGTTACCTCAGTAACCCCTTCATCTTACTTCATGATACAGGCTCCCGGTGTGGATGCTTCCTCCAGGCGTTTGTTTGGGACATGGCACAAGATTAGGATAACTTGTTGTTTTAGCCTCTCACTGTGTGGATCAAAGAGACAAAACACTGTTGCATTTGTGATAGTTGAAAACATTTATTAATATTTTGTGTGGCTTGGATTTGGCTGCCATTCTAGAAGTACATTCAATGCTGGAGGCAGATTTTTGTCCATCTTTCATGTACTAAATATACACCGGTCTTAAAATGGCAAATGAAGCACAACTTTATTTTAATGGTCAATTGTATTTCCAAAGTACAAGTAGTCACTCAACAGCTGCTTTAACCCATAAAAACCCAAACCTTAACTGGCGACCAAAATCACCTACTGAACTAAACGGTTTAATAATTTCGGAATCATTAATCCTATTAAAACATGTAAAAAAAAAATGGCATAAAAGGCCATTTCTCATCTTTTCATGGTCATAAGATATGACCCATTTGGACGTTCAGAGGCTCCGTAGTGAACGTGGAAGCATTATCATCTTCTACAACAGTGATTCTTTAGTAAAACCCATGGAATTGGATCAATGACAGTTTGTAGATGCTTATTTTTGTGTTCAGTTATTGATATGTTTTGGGTTTTTTTTAACTTTCTTTGTTTTGTAACATAGTAACCCTCAACTTTAATATGAGTTTCCATGAACATCTACATGATCAGTAAATTAAATACAGGAAAACACTGAATTTCACTGAAAGAACACAAAATACAGAGGATAATATTAGAATAAGTGGTGATAAATAATTTAAGAAAGGTTAAATCTAGAGGAAAATTGATATGGGAACTGCCACAAAAGTCACACTGGGTCTTTATGGGTTAAATGTGGTATCATATACAGCAGGGGTCTCAAACTCATTTTCTGTCAGGGGCCACATTCAGCCCGATTTGATCTTCAGTGGGCTGGACCAGTAAAATAATAGCATAATAACCTATAAATAAGGACAACTCCAAATTTTTGTCTTTGTTTTAATGCAAAAACCCCCATTAAATTATGAAAATACTTTCTTTTATAAACTATCCAAACTAAAAAGGTGCAAATAACCTGAAAAAACTGAAATTTGTCAAGAAAAATAAGTGCAATTTTAACAATATTATGCCTCAACTTATCATTTCTACATGGGCATTATGGATCGGATCTACAAAGACACTAAACACTTACTAACAGGTAGAAAATTATTAAATTGCGCTTAATTTTCTTTAGACATTTCAGGTTGTTCATATTTGTTCAGGTAATTCACATTTTATTCTTACAGGATAGTTTGTAAATGTCAATATTGTCATAATTTAATATTATTTTTGCACTAAAACAAAGACAAAAATTTGAAGTTGTCTTTATTTATAGGCATAGTGTAATATTATTTTTTTCACATCAAACCAAGAAGAAAATACGGAGTCGTTATTTTTTGTAGGTTATTCTGCTATTATTTGACTGTAGATCAGGTCTGTGTGTGGAACCAGAACTAAAGTGAGTTCCACAGCCTTGACTGTGGAATTTTTGCACTTTGCAAATTCATCCCAGGGGCCGAATTGGAACCACTGGCGGGCCACATTTGGCCCCTGGGCCGCATGTTTGAGACCCCTGATATACAGTGTATTTAGTCTATTTTGCATCTGTATTTATCAGACAAATAATGTGTTATTTCTTAATTATTCCTTCAGTGATTTTTATTCTGATTATGTTCAATCCTCATTCTCATATTTAGCTTTTTAATGCCTGTCAAATATAAGGTTTTTGTGGTTTATTTTCAATCCATCATTTTGTCATTTTTCATTTTGTTTCTGCTTTTTAATCAATGTATAGTGGTAATTTAATCATTAATTAATTCAGGGAGGTTATCTGTATGATTATGTATGATGATTTAGCTGTGTATGTGGATGTATGCCGGTGTGCTCAGAATGATAATGAAACATTTTTCCATTACTATTTTAAGTACACAATACTTATGCAGTCACATCTCGAACACAAGAACTCAGTAGAAGAATGACCCTATATATTCATCAACATGATTCCCCTTTCTTAGAAAAGAGGAGACTTTATTGATCCCTGAGAGGAAATTCACAGTGATGAATGCACAGGCTCAAACGATATAAATACAGGGGTCGCCAAAAAATAATATCTCTTGCATTTGCCGAGGGGAAGACAAGAGACTCGACAAATGTGTTGTGTGGTGTGCAGTGAAACGAGCACACTAACCTGCGCCCAGAGTTCCACGGATCCCATTAAACTCCTTCTTCCTATTTTTCTCTCAATTTATCTTTCGGTTGCATCATTTTTTTCTTTGGAAATTGAGCGGGGCGCGTTGAAGTGAATTAAAAGGCTTAACAGTACAAGACAATATTACAGCTGGAGTAATAACATCATGTGACTGTGAAGAGGGTGTAATTATTTTTCAGAGAGACTCATTTGTATTGTGTTTGTGTACGGCATTAGTTTGACTACATGTGCTTATTTGTATTTTGACATATAATTGGTGTCCATTTCTGCATTTCTTTGCTGGTGCTGGTGGTGAGTCGTATATGTGTGCACTTGTCTTGCTCAGCCATGCTCTCTATTCCCAGGTAAGAACCATCGTTTTCAGTCTCTGCGAGGAGCCGTGAAGAAAAATGCGGCTTTCCTTCGTAAGGCGTGTGCGTCTGTCTGCATGGTCCGACACTAGTTAAAGACTGAATAGAAATGTGATTCTAGACATGCAAGCGGGTTGCATCCTCCTTTCGCTTCACTTATTCTTTATTCCTATACTCCTCTTGTTGTCTTTCTTCTCCCTTCCCTCTGCATTGGACTAAGCAGCTTTCTCTAACTCCTCCAGAGCTAAGCAAAGCTAAGAAGCTGCTTCTCAACACTTTAAAGTAGTTTATTCTCATTGTCTTCTTTACCTCATTTGAATATTTACAGTCGAAAGAAGCTGTCAAGACTTTTTCTATTAACATTTCTGAACCAATAATTACTATCTCTGCCGCTGACAATATTGCTTGTCTTCAGTGTATCAAAACCTCTATGTTTTTAGCAGCTCATACATTGTAAATAAATGCAATAAAAAGGCAGTATCAGAACAGGGAATAAGGAGACAAAGAGACGAACATTAAGGTATGAAGCCACTGTTCTCCTTTCTGAGTTTGAGAGGAAACAGTTCGCATTTGCCTGATACATCTGGAAGGGAACAAAGAGAGGAAGGTGTCATCATAGAAAAGAAAATTTGACATTACACACTGTACAGATACAGACATCTGCTTTAAATTTGTGATGTTGCAGTCCTCTTCTTGTAGTCCTTTCAGATTTCTTTTCCTAAAATCCCTTGCATTGTTACTTCTCATGTTAGGTGTGATAAAGTAATGACAGTATAGATAGCTTTTGAGTTTTACCTTTTTTGGCACATTCAGGCACTTGTCACACCGAGAAATGACTGAGAGATTATTTTTAGTACCTGCTCTTGATTTTATTGACGTCTAAACAGCATTTGGTGCTATTTCTTATCTGTCAGAAAGCTGTTGTGGGATGGATTAAATCCCCTTTGAAAAAGTAAACAGACCAGAGCTGAAAATGATCAAAATGCTGTATTGTGTCATGACATGAATGCATGTGTTCTGAACATCAAACAGTGATCATCTCATCTTGATTTTAACCCATCCCAGGTTTGGTGTTGAGCGTTTTAAGCTCACACGGTTCCAAATAGATTACAGCACTGTCACATATTTTTATTGTACAGAGGCTACTGCATTGAGTGAATTTAAACATGATTATCGTTTCAGTTTGAAATATTGTGTTTTTCATTTCTTATTTCTGATACCATTATCATTGAATGAATCCCACTTTCTGTTCAAAAACTCTGACAATTCCCTATCTTTTTAACTCCCTTCTTTACTCCCTTAATTTCTCCTCCTCTGTACACTTTCTTTCCTTCTCTCTTTTCTTTTCCTTCCTTCTCTTTGTGTCTCAGGTCTTTGGGGTTTTCTCTAACAATAGCTATTAAACTAGTTCAGAGCTCCATTGAGAAGAAGGCACTGGTTATATATTTGAAAGGTTTCAGCCTCGGGAGAGACTGGAAGGCCCTGAGTGCTTTTAACCAGTAGCATAGCAGCAGGTGGCACATGTCGAGTTGAAACAACATACAGCGTGTTCACAGCAGAGGCCATCATGTCCAGACAAACCTTTCTGATCAAATTACTCCATCAACCGTATTCCAAACATAATATTATGCTTTAATTAACCTGAACTGCAGAGCTTTTAACCTGATTCATCTCAAATCAGATATAAAACTGGAAGTGTCCTTTTGCAGCCAGGATTGGGACTGAGTAATGGTGTGATGACTGCTGCCCTCTTATGTTTGGGATGACTGACTGCATGCTGAAAAAGGCTTTGCTTGCTTTTGTGCTACTTAAATGGTGCAACAATATTTACTCTTTATCCTTTATTCAAGACTATATCACTTATCCACATGCCATAAAGTAAATATGCATGTAATATTATTTAGATTGAACTAAGAAAGAAGGGAGTTGAGAGGAGGGTGAATAGTGTCTCCTTTACTGATTATTTTAGATTCAATCTCACGTCATTAAAAAAAAAGACAAGAAAAGAGAACTTAACTTCGTTTTTGTGTTTTGTTCATTTTGCTCTCCTCTTCAGGGGTCATCATGTTCCTTGGTTTCATATTAGAAGTCGTTTTGCCAGAGTAGGTTTTGCTGTTTTGTTTTTTTTGTTTTTGTTTTTTTTTACAGTGGATATCTTATTTTAACACGAGAGGCATTGAGATTCATATGCAGTATCTGACTCTGGTACCCAGAGGGTATTACAATAAGTGTTTGAGGTGACAGTGAGGGGAGCGCAGCTCATTCCCGCAGGCAGGCGCAGACTGACAGAAGCAATAAAATGCAATGTATCACTTCATATCAGTCTCTCAAACAGCCATCCCCACATTCATCCTTCCCTCTCTCTCTCGCTCTCTCTCTCTCTCTCTCTTTCTCTCTCGCCTCTCTTTCCCCTCTATCTGTCCCTCTTGCAAAGCGTCCATCACTCCCTCCCTCCAATCCTACTTCACATTTTCTTCAGTCCATTCTCCCTCTTTTCCCTCATTTCTGCCCATAAGTGCCAATTCATATTACACTGTCTCTCCTTCCTCCTCACTAGTCTGCACCTCCATCTTCCCTATATTCACTTTTCCATCTTTACACATCATTACACTTGTCTTCAAATACGGACAAAGGGACACATTTGCAGTCTCCTTGCGTCTGTATAAACAAAGACGGATTGAAGTCAGTAAGCTTCTACCTGTTTACACTTGTCCAAAAATATATTTCCAGATGCTTGCATTGACATAAATCATAAATCTAACAATTCTTTTAACATTAGAAAGCTTTCACAAAACCTGTGCTGCTATATCCCCCACACTGTTTGCAGATCAGCATGTCTGCAACAAGTTTATTTATTTATTTTCATTTAATCTCCATGAGCTATAAAATCACAAAAGGGTTTGTTAAGATTTAATTCAACCTCAGCCAGGCAATCCCTCAGCTTAGAAGTTGAAATCCATCCTAATAGTTGTTGCAGGGGTTGTGCCCCAGAATCCCTAACCAGTAAATTTTGCTAGTATGGCAACTTGGTGTGTAATTAGTTTAAGCAATCAGTACAAAATTTGGGAGTGGTTTTGTTGACTCAAGGGTATTTGTGTAGCAGTGCGTTTTAATTAGTTAGGCAAGGCATGGAATAGGCCACAATGCTGACTTGTGGATCCTTACATGGCAACAGTATCTTTTAATTAGTTTGTATCCTGAGGTAAGGATTGTTGGATGAAGTCAGTTTAACACCTAAAGGCTTTATAGATGTCAGCGTATATCGGACTTGAAGGAAAGAAAGGAAAATCTCATGTTTAACTGTGTCTTATGAAGTGTCCGCTGCAGTTGTTAAGTGCTTCCTATGTGTGTAGCAACACTGGTATGAGCTCAAGGTTTGAAATAAGCAGAAGAGTTAAGAAGAAGCATGAGGGTGATGTGAGCAATGTGCCAGCGATTCCCTTGCCCTGTTAATTCATCTTTTTTTTTTTTTTCTTTCTTTCTACACCTGTCGTCTCTGTTTCTGATCCTGGCTGTCTCTCAGTGAGCATGCCCGCCAGTGAGAATGAATCAGTCAACACAGACAACGCCCCCGGGGGAGACGTGGAAGGGGAGACCTGCTGTACCCGGCTAGCGTAAGTATCTCACCCTCTCATATATTTCTTCTACTTCTTTTCCTTCTTTTCCTCAGCTCTCTTACATCCGTCCCTCTGATGAACGTCCTGCACCTTCCCTGTTTTACCAATTGCACTGTCATTTAGACAAAGTTGACATAGATTAGCCTGCCTCCATTCAGAGAGAGTGTCATCACTTGACTTGGAAAAATGTAAATTCTTTAGAACTACTCCATTAAATAGTGATAGTAAGAACTTGAATGAGTCTAAAAAGATTGCAGATCTCTTCAAAACCTCTTTGGCCCTAGACAAAAACTTATTAACATGTGGCTTTTGTCTTTGGTGTAAGAAGATGAAATTGGCATAAATTCCTGGGTCAGATGGTTAAGCAGGTATTTGTCAGTTCCAGCTCGAAAACAGTTCCAACACCTATTTATTTATCCTAGCCATACTGTGAACTTTTGGATGTTGGTGCAGACAGGAAGAATATTTATTGGTTTTTATAGCGGGGAACAACTAAGAATGGAGATTTTGTTCTTCAAGATGCAAAGTAAAACACAGATGAGATGGTGCAGTAAGAGAGCTTCAGATGGTTCAAGTGAATTTGTTCCCTGTTTTTTTTTAAGTGTTTGTGATCTGAAGTGTGACAGAAAACAGACGTTTTTCTACTAAAGACATCCCACTGTTTTAGTTGAATGGATCTTGATATAAAAATTGTATAAGCTTGATGAGAATAAGGTTAGAAGTGACAGAGTTTTACTTACTCACAGTATGTTAATTAATTATTGATAGTTTAAGTGTTTCCATGTGCCTCCTCTGTGCTGTTGGAGGTGCACTATGCAGAATGATGTCAAAGTTTTCAATATTCCACTGACAAGGGGATAAGGTTTTACTGTGCACATCTAAAATCTACATTGAAGATGTGAGCTTTAAAAGCCACATTTAATCACAACTCATTTTGAAGTACAATGCTAATTTAACAAGTATAACTTGAAATCCAAAGCCATCTCTATATATAACCTGAAGATTGATGGCTCAAATGAAACATCTTTTGTCCAGCAATATGCTAATTTACTGTATTTGTATGCATTGTTCCATTCAGGAGGAGAAAAATGACAAGATTTCCTGTTTTAGAACAGAACATAGGAAGACAAATAAAACCTCATTTAACTGCTGTCACAGTAGAACTTTTATATTTTTTCAAAAGTACATGGTTTGCAAGTTAAATCAAAGTGAGCATTTATATATAAGGAGAAAGACCTTTAAAATCTGAAATCAGTCATTTAGCATTCCTGTTACTGGTAATGGTAACACTAATGACAAATGCACAAAAACAAGCTGATTTTAAAGAAGAAGCCCGTCATAAAATGCGTTTTGTATCAAGATTGACTATAATCAAAACAATCCATCAGTAAAGAAGTGGGGCATCTGTCACAATGACATGTTAATTAATAGTAATCCAGCTTCTATTACTTTTTCTGCTCTGTCTCTTTCTCATTCATGCTGTGTGCTGGTGAAATGCTTCCTCCTCCCCTGTGGGAGCTCACAAACAGCTGACTCACTCGCTCTCTCCTCTCTTTTCATTTTTACATTGTTCAAACAAGTGCAGCGTTTTCTTTCTTAGACATGAGGCCACGTGGGAACCATGACCCCTGCTGGCCCTCTTTAACACGCACACAAACACACGTACATTAAATAACTGTTAAAAACTGTTCCTGTTGAAGATGGGAATACAGTCGACTCACCAATGTCAAGGTGAACTCAAACTGAATGAGAAACACACTGACAAGAGTGCAGATAAATCCTGTAGGCATTCTTGGATGGTACACCGTTGTTCAACCGTACTCCCGCTGTCCATCTGTTGCTTTGTCTTTGTTATGTTGTTTGTGTTTATTTGTCCACTGTCAGACCAAAACAACCGAAACAATAAGAATGTGAATCTTCAGAAACAGATGTCAGTTAAGCCTTTAGTTTGCTGTGTTAGAGCAATCCATCAATAGAATATCAGTTTACATTTCAGCCATTTTCTTTTTCACATTGATAAAGCAGATTTTACAGCTGTCATTTTGTTCTTTACGTAAATAATGTAAAACCAAAAAAATGGTAAACTCTGCCAGGGCTATAAAATCCAAGCATTCCTTCTTCCTCTCTGAGAATGCAACAAGTTTGGCCAGGGGCATTTGCTGGCACTATTATGGAGATAAGACTTTGTGTTTGCCAGTTCTTCTTCACTTTGCTATGGAGACAGACCTCAGGGTAGGAGCTACTTCAGCACCCGCTGATCTCATAATCGAGACGGACACATGGAGGGAAGAGACGTGTGTACTGTCAGCTTCCATATCCAGCCAGTCAGTCATTTTATTCCTCCTTTCAGTCAGTCACTGAGTCTTTTTATTGCTTCAGTCATTTGGTCAGTCAGCCAGGCAGTCAGCCGGTCGGTCAATTCATCTGCTTTTATAGACAAAATCAGTACAAAACACTCACATCTACTCTCTGAAAGCTTCAGGAGAGCTGTACAGTTTGTGGCACATGTGAATCTCCTTTTCGCTAACTTTAAAACACCTTTGATTTATAAATAGAAAACGTAGGATTTTAGATGATAAAGAAAGGACCTGAAAACTTCCCCGACCAGAGTGTCGACCAAACCACAAAACGATGTAATAATGGCCAACTCTGACCTCTGACAGCCTCATCTAGCACATTCAAAGCTTTTGGTAACATTGTAATATATGCACATGTTGCATTTTTGTCTCTCAAAACCAGCTTTTAATCGGTTTGTGACTTAGTAATGTCCTTCAAATTACACACACTCATCACAGATTTTAAGCCTCAGTCTAATAATTAAATCTGGACACATCTTCCATAATGTCCTCAGTTTTTATGTATGTATGTATGTACTGTACCTTTTGCTGTAACAGTGGTGAACAATCAACAGATTATGTCCATTAATAAATTGTGTTTTTACTAAAGGATTAACTGGAGATGTTCCAAATTCACAATGCTTTTTCTTTTGACTGGATGCCACTGTGTATATGTTTGCAGGGGGTGATTTGTTCAAAAGGAAAGTGGGTGACAATATGTGGATTACTTTCTGTTGTACCCAAATATGTGTTACCAGTGGGTAAACGTATATTTAAGCAGATGTGTTTGTTGATCACCTTACCATAAGAGGTACAAAATGTTGTCATGATTCAAGTAACTGTACTCCTCTGGAAATACTGGAGATCATTACTAAGCTGATCAAGGAACCTGTTTGCTTAAGTATCTACTGTAATGAGGGAACGGTTTCCCTCTGTTCAGCTCAAATCACCCCTGTCTTGTTGTGTACCTGTCTCTATGTTTGTTACGTGTGTATGTATAATCCATTCTGTTTTCTGTGTTCCAGAAATAGGATCTCCAAATCCAAATTCAGGTTAGTACATGTTGTTTACCGTAGTCCTTTAACTCACCTGCTCTAATGTCTGCTGTGGAATTTGTACAGTCACCAGATGTGTGCTTATTTGTGCGAGTGTTTGGGGAAACGGCACAGACGTAGTGACAGAGGCCCTCCTTCTCTCAACGGTGCTGGACATTTAATCACAGTGTTGATGTGAACATAGTAACAAAACTGTTTTGAAAGGTTCTCCCAGATTAAAATCACAGATCCAAAAATGAAACCTTGCAGTGCAGGAATGCATGCCAGCTTGTGTTGTGTTGTAAATGGTGTCTCATACAACATTCAGTGTGTGTATTATGGCAGAAGCTGCTGTGTGCCACCGATGGGTTTAAACAGCTCTAACAAACACAGAAAAAGATGTGCAAAACCTTCATTTTGTAGGTAGAGAGGACTTTCTGGTGAGCTGTACTGATGTTTTGGAAACAACATTTTTACAGCAGATCTCCTTGTATTCATATCTGGTGTTGGCAAAAAAAGGGTTCCAGATCTGAACGCTATCAGTATGTTTATGATTTGTAGAATAATTCACTTGTGTTTGTTTTAAGGTGCAGGTTACAAATTCATTATTGGTAGCAAAGTTGTGTAATTTTTTTACCACTGCACTTGTTGTTTGAATGTTTAACTACTTTTGACCCCACTCCCTGAAGGGGCGGCAAGGGGTATTGTTTTTGGTTCGGTTTGTTTCTTTGTTTGTTTGGTTTATTTCTTCAGTTAGTTTTTTTGTTTGTTGGTTTAGTAACACATTGGTGGCAAAACTACTCATTGAAATCATACCAAATTGGGCTTGTGAATTGCCCAGAATAACCCAGAGTAGAATATTACATTTTGGACAAAGTTAACATTTTTTTGAAATTTTTCAAAGCTTTTTCTTTTTTTACATTTACTTATAATGAGAAAAATTTTAAATGTCTATAAAAACATCAATTTTGTGTCAATGTACTTCAGACTGGGCACATATATATATATAGAGGTAATTGATATGCTGACATCAGCACACGCATAGACATGATGACATCAGCTGGATTGATGTCAACATAAGCTACAGTATGTGCGAGGGGCGGGGCTGTTGTGCCTGGCACCGCCTGTTTACATATGAAAGCAAATTTTATTTTTGCCTTATGACAACACTCCTGCAAAGTGACCCAGATGGCTCATGAATGTATAAATTTTAAATTCATATTCATGCTTTCCTGTTTCCCCACACTTAAAATGTTCTCATTTTTTTCCTTCAAACAATAAATAAATAAATAAATAAAATGCGGCCTGCATTTTAAGAATCGCAATGGAGAAATAAAGGCATTTTATTTTTACACAAGTCCTACAGTGTGCCTTGGAACATATTTTTTTAAATCTTGCATGTTAATGTAGATTTATATTGACTTTAAATAGTAAGACACACCACAAGTTTCCATAGAGCACCTGTGGATCACCAAGAAGACCCAGCAGCACTTCCACTTTGTTGGTTTAGAATAATTATTTAAATTGGACAACAACTCACAAATCATTTCCACCCATGCCTACACAATGAGTTGACCCATTGAGTGGACTTCAAATACAGCAGATATAACAGCAATGTGTGAAGTTTATAATTGCCAAAACATTTGTTTTCAACAATGGAGAGCAAGAAATGAACAATAGAGTTTCCGTACAGCACATCATGTTGAATTGTCTGAAAGTAGAGAAAGGATTTTAAATTTAAAACAAAAACACACAAAAAAAAACCAATGTGGATTTTCAAGTGTGAATCACAATATAACACATTTTCCTTTAATTTTGTGCCTTCAATCATTTCATGAGAGATGTGCTCCTTTTTTTTCCTCAAATGGTACATATCTCTTTTTGCAACAAAGCTCTTCATATTGCCTTCTCGTCTTTGAGGATGACTAACTCTGTTCCACAGCTCTGCTCTCAAACAGCAAACATCTATGGGCCGAGAGCTGATGTCATCACTAGTCTGTAGACGCACACACTGACTCTTTCTGTTTCTTTTCTCTCCTCTGCTGTTTATTTTTCACTTTCTCCCTCACTTGTTTCTTTTGATCATTTTTATGTTTCATCTCCTTCCTCCTTTTATGGGCCGTTGCTACATTTTCTTATTCCATCCCACACCTTTCAATCTTTTCCCACCTGCCTTTTCTTTTCTATCCTCCATCTTCCCCTACTTCTCCATGTCTTTCTTCCTCTCAATCTCTCTCTCTGACTCCTCAGTCGATACTCTCGAAGGTGGAACAGACTATGTAGAAGGAAGTGCCGGGCAGCTGTAAAATCCCAGGTTTTTTATTGGCTGGTCATCTTTCTGGTTTTCCTCAACACCCTGACCATTGCCTCTGAACATCACCAGCAGCCTCAGTGGTTAACCGATGTACAAGGTACATAAGCTGCCCCACCACAGATCCATAAAGTGAAACATGCAGACATTTTATTTTTCCCTCTCCACTTGTCTCCCATAATATTTTGTTTTTCTCTCTTTTCCTTAGACATTGCCAACAAGGTTTTGCTAGCACTCTTCACTGGTGAGATGCTGTTGAAGATGTACAGTCTAGGCCTACAGGTAGGAAACTACTGGACCCACATTAATTCTAAATTGTTAGAGAAAAGGTGCTTCAATAGGAATTTCTCACTTTCCCAGTTGGTTTGGATAAATGTAAAGTCTGTAGATCATCATCATCTTCTACCTTTCCACTAACTTCTTCACATTCCCTTGTCTTCCACAGGCATATTTTGTTTCGCTATTTAATCGCTTCGACAGTTTTGTAGTATGTGGAGGGATTCTTGAGACTATTCTGGTGGAAACCAAGATCATGTCACCTCTCGGCATCTCAGTTTTACGTTGTGTACGCTTGCTGCGAATCTTCAAAATAACCAGGTCAGTCATTTTTGCAGAGTATGCACCTCCTTCTAAATTTTCCCATTATTACACATACACTAACTCCCTTCGGAAATACTGGAAATTTAACTATTGTATTATCAAATAATTGTTTGGTCTATAAAATATCGGAACATGACATCCTTGAATATTTTGTTTGGTCCTTAATCCAAAGGTTTTTCGTTTACTGCAACAGAGGATGAAAGAAATGAGAAAATATTCATGTCTAAGTTTCACCTCTACTTTTTTTTGAAAATTATTGAAACCAGTCATCAGTTATCAAATTTCTTGTCAAGTAATATGGTAATTATTAATATGTGAATGGTGTAATGATTAATTGTTCCAGTTGTGGAATTATAAATTGTCCTTGTTAATCTTATTTTTATTCTCTGTAAACATATTAGGATAGTACAATGTGGCATAAATGGTTTAGTACTCCAGTTTTACCTTAATATCTCGCCCTCAGATACTGGAACTCCTTGTCCAACCTGGTGGCCTCACTGCTAAATTCAGTCCGCTCCATCGCTTCCCTGTTACTGCTACTCTTCCTCTTCATCATCATCTTCTCCTTGCTGGGCATGCAGCTCTTTGGGGGAAAATTCAACTTTGACGAGACCCGACGCAGCACTTTTGATAACTTCCCCCAGTCTCTGCTCACTGTGTTTCAGGTAATTATACTATAAATGCTGGGCTTTATGGCCCATTGTACTGTAGGGTTTTAGTTTTCATCTGTCTTCATTCTCAGTTTGCGTCTATGATATTATAATCTGTGTCTTTTCCATTTGTACATTACAAAACGAACTTTCTAAGTATTTTAATCTAGAATGAGTCACACAAAGAAATGCTATTAAATGAAATTTGTCTCAATCACATGGGTGAGATAACTTCTTTTTAATGAAAATGTAATTTTTATAAAGATATTTTTTGACAGTTGAGTATCAATTGATTCAGTAGAAATTAGTTATTATAATCATCCTTTTTATAAAGACAGTAAAACTTCCTAAACAATTGAAAAATAGCACTATTCTCACATCTGCAGGAAAAATCTTTTGATTAAAAATAAGACATACAGTATGACACAAAGTGAATACAGTTATAATACTTGGACTTATCTCCACAGATTCTAACAGGAGAGGACTGGAACTCTGTCATGTACGATGGCATCATGGCATACGGTGGTCCCTCTTTTCCTGGCATGCTGGTCTGCATCTACTTCATCATCCTTTTCATCTGTGGAAACTGTATCCTGCCACAACAAAGATCTGCCAATAAATTCTGCCATCAAATGGACTTCTGTGAGATAGATCCTGATTTCAGATGCAGTTAAAGGAGGGAGGGGTGTGTTTTACATAACGATAAATTCACAAAACTGTTTACTGTTTCTTTCTCTTAGCAGGTCAGTGTTTTTGAAAAATGGTTATTCATTATGTTCTCCATCTGCCGAGATTGTTTACAACCATAATGAATCCAAAACATCCTTAACCCCACTCTCCTGACCAGATATCCTACTCAATGTCTTCTTGGCCATCGCTGTAGACAATCTGGCAGATGCAGAGAGTCTAACATCTGCTCAGAAAGAGGAGGAGGAGGAGAAGGAGAGGAAGAAACTGGCCAGGTAAAGTGAGGAGAAAAGATAGGGAACTTAAAGGAAGGAAGAGAGAACAGTTTTGTGTCTGATCATTTTTGGTCAGCCTCTTTACTTACAAGATCCCAGTTATTCTGAAATACCAAAACAATGGAGGATGCTGTGACTTTGGAATATAAGCACTGCAAATGCTCACCAGTTAGAACAAAGTCATATAATGTGGCTTTTAGACAGGCTAATATTTACCTAGTCTTCTGCCTAAACAGATTTCATTGGATAATTTTAGTGCCTTATTGCCTGCAAAGGTAATTTGTCAGGAGGATAATGTGGCACAAATCACTAAACATATCCTTGTTAGCTACCTGTATCGATTTCAGGAGAAAGTGTGATGGAAAACAACAGTCTGCCTGCCAAGTCTCCTCTTGGTTTTCTTTGAATGAAGTAGACACCCGCTGTGATTGAAATATACACCACTGTAGAAGACCTCAGTGTTTATTTGATCTCTATAGTGTCAGTTTTTGATTCAGCAATTACATACAAATCAAGTGGATGAGCATTAGGCTAACACAGCCTGAGTGAAGGGAATGGTAAAGAGGATAAACATGATCTTCCCTTGCTTCCATCTCCTCCAGGTTGACCAGCCCAGAGAAGCGTCAAGATAATGAAAAACCTCCTCTGGAGGAAGAGAAGAAAGAAAAAATAGAGCTGAAGTCTATCACCTCTGATGGGGAAACCAACACTGCTACTAAGGTACACAGAGAAAAAAAAAGATAGAATCAGGGACTGTGTGTGGGACTTTGTTTACATTTTATCTAGTTTTATTGTATAATCTTATCCCTTTTATATTCCTTTACTAATGTATGTTAATTTAGTATTTCCTCAAAATTATAAACTTCTTTAACTTTATGTAGTAAAGATCTCATGAACTACTGTGTGAGGATCTGGTAAGAGAAATTAATGAAGTGTTGGATAATCTTCTTGTTACAGATCAACATGGATGACTACTGTGGAGATGAGAGTGAAGAGAAGAACCCATATCCTGCAAATGACTACATAGGTAGCTCAGCACAGCCACAAACCACATACAACACACTTATTGTTTATAGAGTACTTACAAATGTCCATCAAATATACAGCTCCATTTGACTTCTTGACCTGTGTCTTGACTGTCTCCTGTTCTCTCTTCTTCCCTGTCTCCATTCTTGTCTCTGTTCCTTTTGATCAGGAGACGATGATGATGAGGAGCCAGAGATGCCTGTAGGCCCAAGACCACGGCCGCTGTCTGACATCCAGCTCAAGGAGAAGGCAGTTCCTATGCCTGAGGCTCGCGCTTTCTTCATTTTTAGCCACACCAATAAGTAAGAATAGATAGAAGTTCTGCCTTAGAATTATATTCTTTCCTGATGACTTCATGATCACGTTCCAAACATGTATTCGATTCTGTCTGTTTTCCAGATTCAGGGTTCTGTGCCATAAGGTTGTCAACCACAACATCTTCACCAACCTCATCCTCTTCTTCATCCTGCTCAGCAGTATCAGTTTAGCAGCAGAGGACCCTGTGAAAAATGACTCCTTCAGAAATAAGGTACATACACACATTAAAAAAAGATGGCAAACGTTTGTGTCAGCAGTCAAAAGGCCAAATATACATGAAAGCACAGACTGAAGTAAAAGCTGTAGCCCTCATTAGTTGCCCACAGGCATTCATTGTTCCTAAGTGGATTAAAGCTACAAGCAACATACAGAGAAGTACAGCCTCAGTGTGCTTTGTCTGGTTTACTTAATGAGATTTATTCTAATGTAAGGGAATTGTGATTTACTTAAGTTAAGTAGATGTGAAATCACCCGTTAGGCTTTGTTGTGCTAATTATTTTTTTTTTGCCAGATTGACAAGTTAAGATTTAGACTAAAAGTGATGCACACATGCAGTAGCTTGTGTCAAGTATTTTTGAGTGTCAAACTAAAGGAAGCACAAGAAATGTCATCTGTTAATGTGATGTATACAAGAAGCTGTATAGTTGAATGCTATATCTGTACTTGCTAATAGACCATTAGATTGAGCATTACATTTTCTTAGTTTTTTTTCTATTTGTTTGTGGAATTTGTAGCATGTCGTGTATTTTAAAGATCACTACATGTGCTGTACTTTGTTTATTTTGTTCTCCCCCAGTCAGTAAAATAGATTCCCTGTGGCCTAATAAAGAGTTTTATTGTATTTCCATGGCTACCATATGTTTGTCTGCTTCCCGTGACAATAGTCTGAAAGAGTTAAATAATAAACTCTATTCTTAGATTCTCTGGTTTCATGCTTTCTTCAGATGAGTTTAAAATGACTTTTTTTTTGTGGTTTACTTCAGCTTTATCTTAAAATTTCAGTCCAGCAGTCCCGTCAAAATTGAAAGTTTGTGTAATTAATCTTGATTCTGGAGTTTGGGTTACAATTATTCTGTGTTGTTTCAGATCCTGGGCTATGCAGACCATGTCTTCACTGGGCTCTTCACAATAGAGATCATTCTTAAGGTAGAGTAATCTGAATCTGAATTCATAATGTTCGCATTATTATAATTCTAACACATATTTGCACATACCTTTTAGTTCACTGCTCAGGTATTACAAGAAAAAAAGTCACATCCAGGGCTCTGTATGCTTCCTTTATAGCATATTAAGTTGTTGTATTTGGAGCATTTTGACCATAAACTGTTTGACCTTTGACCCCTTCAGATGACAGCCTATGGAGCTTTCCTCCATAAAGGTTCATTCTGTAGAAACTATTTCAACATTCTGGACCTGGTGGTGGTGAGCGTGTCCCTCATCTCCTCTGGAATACAGTGAGTTCAACACATTGTTTTCTGATACATCATTCATAGGATTCGTATTTTCTGCTTTTCTTTCAACATTTTACTATTTCCCCACATTACATTAAAAAAAACTCTAACTGTGCAGCAGTCCCACCATCGCAGCGTATGGTTTTGTTTCATTGTATATTTACAGTGACATTTTATCAAATTATATTCTGCCAAATAGACCGCAGTGAATGAAACTCTAATACTGTTCAAGTACACACAAATCAATTTGTCTAGTGGCTAAGTGGGGAAAACATTTCGATTAGTGAATTCACTTTTTTTGGATTTTCTAACAACTTTACACTCCATTACTCCTAGTCCGTTTTCTCTTTGTGATGTATATTAAAACTGTTTTCTGCTTCTTTTGGCTAATACCTCCTTGAAATGCTTTGACATCCTGGTGTTTAACATGCTACACTACACTCTTTGTCTCTAATGCTTAATAGACTAGACTTCTCGACGTAAGTTCATATTAGTTCGTATTGATGACCCCTTTAACAGACCTTCACCTTAACTGTGTAATACTGTCACTCCTTTGATTTGGTATTTCTATGATCTGGGAGAGTTTAGTGATTTTTGCCTTAAAAGCAAGAAAAAGCACAGTTAACAGTTTCTTAGTGCTGTGTGTTGACATTATCCACATGATTTATGATTATGAAACACTTCAAATCATTCCCTTAATGCATACTAAGATGTTTTAAGGACAGCTTCATAATTGGTTTTGACTGAGAAAATGTTTCTTTGGGTAAATTCTGCTCGCCTGTTTCTGTAATCACCCTTCATATCCAATTAATGTGATTGTGTTGTTCATTTTTTGTCACAGACCCACTGGCAGGTCATAGTCTGCTCATATGTTTCTGGAAGAACTGAACTCTCCTAAGCTATAGAAATGATACCTGAATGCTTAAACTCAGTTTTGAATTGTTAAAGGTGGTTAATGTGTCAGATTTGTCCTGTAACGCATCACAGTCAGATTAAATGTGATGGCAAATGCAGTCAATAGTAACTGTAAATGCCTACGCTACATTTCATTTGATAACATTCTTAAATTGTGATGAATATTCCACCAATAATAATGAAGCATCTATCAGTAGCAATTACCATCTGTCTCGCAACAGTTCCACTGAAGAATATATGCTCACTGAAGTACGGCTTCATAGAGAAGAATGGAAACAGTTGTTCGAGAGTGTGGTTTAGTTTGTAAATGTGCAAATTCTGCTATACACTGAATAAAACACTTAAAAAAACATCTGCTTATACAAGTCATTAAGTCATTTGAACTAAACAATCATCAAATATAGAATAGAATAGAATAGAATAGAATAGAATAGAATAGAATAGAATAGAATAGAATAGAATAGAATAGCAGAATAACAGAATGGGCAAATGAGGCAGGAAATTTGCCCTTAGTCTTGGCCACTATATAAATAAATTATACTGCATCATGACTTAACCAGAATCTGTCAATCAGTCTCCTTTTTATATTAGCTTTGATTGAACTGTATTTCTATGATGCGACAGTTGGCACACAGCGCAGAGAAGCTGACTCAGGGACATTAATTCAACATATACAGTATTTTTGCAGCGTTTCAGTGTGCTGTTTAACTTCCAGTTGACATTTGGATGGATTGTTCTAATATGAGCAGGAGGTGTCGTCACAGCTAGTTTGCCTGTGATATGTTCCTCATAACATCTGACTCCACATGAACTGCCTTTAACTGCCTTAAACTTTACCTCTCTGTAAAAACCTGCACAACTGGTCTTCCCTTACGTTTTCACCTCAGTTCAACACAGAGCTACGTCACCCCCTTTTGAAACCACTCACGTTAAGACCTGTCTTTAAAAGGATGCATTGACATTTTGAATATAGGTATTAATTTTACCTTTGACACATTATGGGAAAAGGTTTTTCTGTTTGTTCCTCAGTTAATGGAATGACTGGCCTGTAGTTGATTGCACTGAAATCATAAGAAAAATATAGCAACCAATCACATTTAGATTCTATTTTGTATACGTTGATTTAATGTCAAATATGCAAGTATATGGCTGAAGTTTCTTTCAGATCACTGAGGGAATACTGTTGAAGCCTTTTCCATGAACTTCTTGCCACATTCAAAATGTCAAGATATTGGTTTGATCCTTTTGGTTACTATGTATAAAATTTTCCTTTAAAAGGTCACTCTCTGTGACCTTTGGCTTGGTACTGACACTCTCTTACAGCACAATAACTTTCTATTTGCCTGTATGTGTCCGTTTGTGTCTGTGTGCTTGTCTGTCTGTGTTGTGTTTTGTGCACATGTCCATGTAATTCACCTTGAGTTATGTTCTTTATGTGTTGTGTGTTTTATTATCAGTTTTGTTCCATTTATGAAATCTGTTGTACACAAGAGAGAGACTTTTCTGATCCACAATTGCTACTGTCACAGAAGAAAAATTTCTATATTTTTTAATCTTTTCAAGGTTATTTTTTATATCACACATCTCTTTGAGTTTGGATTTGATTTTCCTTTTGTACACTTATGGTCATATTCATTTTATTTCAACAGGTTATTGATGTTCCTTGTTTCAAAGCTGAACATTTTATTTGTGTTTTTAACAAATAAACTAGATAGCAGTTTAATCCATTGTTTGTTTCAGGTCCAGCGCAATTAACGTAGTGAAGATACTGAGAGTTCTGCGAGTGCTCAGACCACTGAGGGCCATCAATAGAGCCAAGGGGTTAAA
Source organism: Ostorhinchus cyanosoma (assembly GCA_029814465.1). Lineage (NCBI taxonomy): Eukaryota > Metazoa > Chordata > Actinopteri > Kurtiformes > Apogonidae > Ostorhinchus > Ostorhinchus cyanosoma. The sequence goes on along the minus strand of JAPTYQ010121604.1, from coordinate 16,398 downwards.
GGTTAGTTAATGTACACCCTATTTAATGAAAAAGTCATGCTTTAAAACACACACATTGTGCACGCTCACACAATGTATTTTTTTTCTTGTTTGTGTTACAGCACGTAGTGCAGTGTGTTTTTGTGGCCATCAGGACCATCGGCAACATTGTCATTGTCACCACACTGCTCCAGTTCATGTTTGCCTGTATTGGGGTGCAGCTCTTCAAGGTAAAGCGGAGGGACAGCGTGAAAATTGGACCGTCTTGCACAGAACCCTTCATGCATAGAACTGTTTATTTTTGTACTTTGTAATAACTACATTTCCATTTTTGTCTATTAGGGCAAGTTCTTCTTTTGTACTGACAGCTCTAAACAGACTGAGGCAGAATGCAGGTAAGATGTCCTTACATGTATTTACATAGAAGACTGTTTTGACAGATTGTCTCTCCTGAGTGCCAACTGTAAACATGTGAATACACAATATGTACCATCATCTGTATTTACAGGGGTTTCTACATCATGTACAAGGATGGTGATGTGGGAAAACCTGAACGAGCCGAGAGACACTGGGAGAACAGTGACTTTAATTTTGATGATGTCCTCCAAGGCATGATGGCTCTGTTTGCTGTGTCCACCTTTGAGGGCTGGCCAGGGTAAGCATCCACATACAAACACAATCTACAGTATTACACAGAGAGTGATGCAATACTGTCACAATAAATTGTCCACAGTAACAGATGATGCAAGAATTATTTATGTGCTGCATTGTGGTGTCAGTTTTCATAGGCATTTTCATAATTTCATCAGTTATGTAACAAATAATCTTAACTGAATGTCTCTTACACATACACATAATTTTAATGTGGCATTACTGCACAAAGTGTAGAAGTAGAGACTGCTGAGTCAAATTGCCAGGGGAATCTGTTTAGTACCTGAATGTTTTAATAAATATGGGAATATTTACAGACAATATTATACAGTGTTTAATATTTCCATATCAGTATTTTGCTCCATGCACATGTAACACAAGTGTAAATTTGAGTGTAATTATATTTCTTGTTTCATCAGGTTACTGTACCGTGCCATAGATTCTCACGCTGAGGACGTTGGACCTATCTACAACTACCGCGTGGTCATCTCCATCTTCTTCATCATCTACATCATCATAATCGCCTTCTTCATGATGAACATCTTCGTCGGTTTCGTCATCGTTACATTCCAGGAGCAAGGAGAGCAAGAGTACAAAAACTGTGAACTGGACAAGAACCAGGTAATGTTTGTTTCATGCAAGTTAGCGCTTAAAATGTACACGGCAGTTGCATACTTTAGATCAGGATGAGAAGAACATAGACATCATTTATGAAGTTTTCCAGTAAAAGTGGGAGAGGACTGCTGTTTTGAGTGAAGTGAGAAAGTCACTTTGTCGTTCCAAAGGCACAAGGGAGAGGGAATGGAGGCCAGGGAGTGGGGTTGAGACACGGTTGAATGTGGAGAGGCTGAACATGAGCTTTAGGGGCTGAACTGTTTCAGGAGTCCCGCCAGGAGGGAGCAACAGTAGTTAGAAAGAAGATGACTAAATCTTAAAGAAGAAGTGAGGCCAAGTCCCTGCAGCTGTGTTCTCCTGATGAGCTAGAGCATGGAAATGCAGAGGAGAGAGGAAAAAGCTTTTCTGACTGCCAACAGACAGCTCTGCAGCTTTTCTTCTTTGATTGTCTGAGCACAGAGACACTGATGAATGAACTGGACAACACACCATCAGACAAGCCTTAATGTCAAATGTCAGGGTTATTGCATGCTCGCGTGTTTTGTGTGTATCACAGCGTCAGTGTGTGGAGTATGCCCTGAAGGCACGTCCACTGCGCCGCTACATCCCTAAGAACCCCTACCAGTACAAGGTGTGGTATGTGGTCAACTCCACCTACTTTGAGTACCTGATGTTCACACTCATCCTTCTCAACACCATCTGTCTGGCCATGCAGGTAATTCACATACACACACAACTGACAGAGGGCTGAAAAAAATACATACATAGATTTTGTTTTCTGCATGACAATTCCTATCAAATGCCAGCATTGTTGGGGTGTTTTGCTATCTCCCTTTACAGCACCATGGGCAGACCAAAAATTTCAATGATGCCATGAACATTCTCAATATGCTCTTCACTGGGCTCTTCACTGTGGAGATGATCCTTAAACTGATCGCCTTCAAACCCAGGGTAGGTCCACTCTCTTCATCTGTGAACACAGGACAGGGAGATGAAGAAAAAATAGCAGATTGCATCAAATAAATAGTTCAACAATTATTAGTGATAATCAGTCAGTGATAAATAGAATAAAATTTAATAGATTGGAATTTAATAGTATTATATTTACAGTTATTGTAAATACTGTAACTGCTTACCACTGTTTTGTTTGTGAATTTTGTCTTCCTAATCCCCATCTCATTTCCTCCAGATGATTATTGTGGTATTATGATTTGAAAAGATGATTAGTGAAGGGCATCATGTGGATTTTAATCTCCCTGCTCCCTTGTGTCACTGTTGCTATGTTGCTAACAGCTTGGGTTTATTGGGCCAATCAGAGAACTTCCTGGTGCACAAGCTATTTAAACAGTAGCAGATGGGGAGAATCTGTGTATTACAGCAGGAAACACAAGATATATCATGGATGTTATCAAAATAAAAAATAGAATTAAGTTTTGCTTCAAAAAATACTGTATTGGGCATGTAATTTAACACTACTGAATCCATCTAGGTTTTTTAAATTGACATGAACCTGAAAAATACGGAGGTGAAATCTACTTAAGGGCATCAGATCTAAAGCAGAGCATTAAAATGACCTCATCCAAAATTATTAATCCAGAGTATCCAAGGTTTAAAAAGAAAGTATATAACTATTTCTTTATCAGTGCAGTTACATACTGTACTGATGAAAATAAAGAATGTCATTCAAAACTGGTCTATATTTTAGTGCAGTTTCTCTAATAGCTAATTAAAATGTATTTGTTTTGTTTTTCCCATTAGTTTGTAGTCTTGCTTTAAAATTGGCCCATTATTAAGAAAAATGTGAGATGCATATCTCATAATGACTTTTCAAAACTAATTATCTACTGCAACATTAGAAAATAAACAGACCTCTTCTTCTACTTTTTTGTGTTTTGCTTGTTTAATAAGTTAAAGTGCACCAACATCTTCCACAGACTAAACAATGCTTTGTTTTGTTTTACAAATAGTTGGATTGCAAGGGGGTTGTCTGTTGTCTCTGATTTGATTTCATGATTAATAATGTCAGCTCTTACATGAGGAACATCTTTCTAACACTTTTACTTCTCAGATATTAAAGCTGCCACAATGGAGGTCCAGTAACATGTCTGACCAGAACAAAATTCATGCTAATGCCTTTAACTTTTCAACAGGTTTCAGAGCATCTCCCATTTGGAAACCCACATCACAATTCCATGGATTTCCTGATGTTATGTTGTATACTGTTTCTGTTTGTGCTGCATGACTCTGAATATCTGAGCACACTGTGAAAAAGACATGATTTTTATTCCTCTGTACTATGTGCTTCTCTTATAGATGGACTATGTGGGGTGGTGTGGTGTGGTGTACATTTGGATTAGCATTTTGATCATAACACTCGTCTTATGATTCACTAATGTTAAACTAAGATCCCCTTAAACCTGAGAACAATATCATTGAGGCCAGAGATTCCTTTTACATAACGTGCTGAGAGAAAGTTTCGCTTGTTTATGATTCTTCCACATTTGAAGATTACTCAGTCCTATCATTCTTCTTCTGACATCCCTCTTTATCAGTTTTAGTTTAGGTCCATATCAGGAATATGCAAAATATAACTAACATGTTTATGGCCAGAGTAAAGTATGATGTGCACAAAAGCTAAAAGGTCATGCTTCATTATCCAGACTGTCATCATTATTTCCTTCCTTCAACATCCCCAACCAGCTTCAGGCGCACTAACAGGCATCTCAGGTCTTGTTACCTAACATTAGTGCTAACATGGGAGCATCATTATCCACAGAAAGTCAGATTTAGACTGTGCTTTCTGAATTTTTAATGAGCAAACCATAATTTGGTGTACAGTATTGGGGAATGTTACTGAAAATCCTCATACGACAGGTCGCTTATATTGTCCTTGTCGTATCTTACCTTAAAGGCACTCAAGTGTACTCATACTTTGTCTCTGCCAGTATCTACACCATTAAACAACACAGTCCCAGGTTTATTGTAACATTCTCTGCACTTTCTCCACGATCACATTTCAGTATTTACCCATCTAAAAAATACTGTTTTGGCCTGGAGCTATGTTGCAGCTTTTAATAAATACTCACTTTGTACCACTGCTGGTAATAAATTACCCTCAATAGGTTAAGTAAACAAAGTGGGCTTTCAGGATAATCACCGCCACAGCATTGCACAATGGCCTCAAGATGCAGGTTATTTATATGTTTATATCCCTAACAGAACAGGAAATTCAGCTGCAAATGATGAACAGACTACACAAAGAAAAACAGTTAAAGGTGGAGTAAGCGATTCTAATCTAATGCAGTTTTGTCAAAATGTAGTGTTTGTACACAGTCCTGGCTTTGTAAATGGGAATAAAGCGGAGCGATCCAGACAGCACGATTCCGCCCAGTCACTCGTCATCGAACACAGGACAGGGGGAATAAAAGGACAGGGGGCGGAGCTTATGAAGGCACACTGAATGGAGGGGTGTGTTTGTTTGTCTGTTTGAGTTCTGACATCAACTGTGTTTCTCAGGGATCGCTTACTCCACCTTGAACTCTGCTCATTACACTCAGAACTAAAATGTGTCCTTTAATGTCCCAGTTCATCAAGCATAACTAAATTTATCTGCATCCTGTGCACTGAACAAACTCATACCACCTTAATAGGGCTGCGAAGTGGCAGCAGATGTTGTTTGCCATCTAACCTGCCTTTCTTACCCTCCTCCTCCTCCTCCTCCTCCTCTTGCTCACCTCATCCTGTATAGGGATACTTTAGTGATCCCTGGAATGTGTTTGATTTCCTCATCGTAATTGGCAGCATAATAGACGTCATTCTCAGTGAGATCAACGTAAGTATGATGCCCAGTCTCACTCTCCTTGCCTCTCCTCCTTTCCCTGTCTTGTGAGCTTTCCTTTCTGCTTCTCTGACTTCTAAATCTTTCATTTCCTTTCTTCTTGTTGCTATTCTGTGTCAGTCTGTCTTCTCTCCATCCTTTTCTCTTTTGTCGGATCTTCCTCCTCCTCCTCTTCCTCCATCCCCAACTCCAAGATGGCCACTGCTGCTCAGGGGCCACAAGCGTCTCCGAACGTGAACCAGCTTCTACCTGGGTTTCATAAAAAAAATAAAAAAACAAAAGCAACAGAGGCAGGGTTTAGCTTTGAAAGCAAAGGTTTTCTGTCTTGCATCCTCAAAAGGCGCTAGATTCTTCTCTCCTAACACGCTTTTAAAATGTCTGGCTTTTTTCTTTTTTTTTTTTTTTTTTACTTTTTGACAGACTGTGACATGTCCTCAGGTTTAATCCCCTAACTAACTGAACTAACTCACTGACCAATCACAAACAGCCTTACATACCTTGTCATTTCCGACTGCAGCAAAGGGGACGTTTTTTTTTGTTGTGATTTTGTTGCAATGTGCTCTTTACTGTTGTTCTTGTAAACATTTTCCTTTCATGGACAAGCATGACTGATTGCTACTGCTCTTCCTCTGCTGTTCATCTCTTCCAGACTGCCCCCTCTTTTCTTTTTTGCCATTTAATTTTGTTGATTCTTTCCCTCTTTCCTCCAACTAAAATATCCAGTGGTCATGTATATAATGGTTTTTATCTTATTTTTCTCCTCTCTCCTTTAATTTGTTTTACCATTTTTACATGTCTTATGTTCTGTCCTTTTTTTCCTGTTCTTTTTCTGTTCTTTCCACCCATACGCAGCATTATTTTGTTGATGCATGGAACACATTTGATGCCTTGATAGTTGTGGGTAGCATTGTTGACATAGCGATCACTGAAGTTAACGTAAGTAGTCCAACTCCCTCCCTCCCTTCCTGCCTGCCTGTACTACCATTCCCACACACACAAACAGACCGAGTGCTGATACCATCTCGCATGCTTTCAAATGATTAGGAAACTTCAGCTGAATGAGATTTGGACTAAAGCAAGCCCTGATGATGTCTGGAAGTAAGAACAGCCAGATGTAGAGCAACTGAGCCTAAATGAAATGTTGCATTTGAAAACTTTGTTCACAAGACATACATATGCACCATTTTCTTTAAACATTTAATCTTTATACTATGTTATGTTTGAGATTTCTATACTCTTAGCATTATAGTTTCCTTGATAATCATACGTCAGCTGTTGGGACAGTACACTATACTTATTTCATTTTCCAATTTGATAAATTAGTTATAATGTTTACATGTATAAATGTAATAAACAGTAGAAGCTGCTATGCAACTTCATTCCACCCTGTTTTCCCCTACGGCTTCTCTCTGTTTGTCTTCAGCACTATAATGAGGCTGCAAACACAACTTTATTTACCTAATCTTTTCTTTGAGTATTTTGTATGAATTTTCATATATTTGAAACTGCTTTCGATAGGTATTCACGCCTCGGTCTGCTGAGCATCAATAGCATCTTACACTATTGCATTTGTCAATAGAACCTATTGCATTGTCTCAGCATTTGGTTTGGTTTCACATCTTGACCTTTTATCATAGTCACAGGGGATTGTGTCCATTCCCCCTGGCATGATGGACACTGTATAGCATGACAGACCTAAAGGTGGTATATCCAGGCCTGGTATTCCATGTCACTTATGGTATTTCACAGGAAATATTCACCAAAAGGAAGATTTTCTGGGATTCATTTTTTAAACAATGGTGCTTTGACCCAGAGGTTGTGAAACTCCCAATTCATAAATCACCAAGGAAACTTTAAATTCAGATGAGAAAAATACAAGTTGCAGTTAGGTTGGGTTTTTTTTGTCCAGCAATAGCAATGTGAAGACATGGGGAACAATTTGATCCATAAATGGATTTACTCAGGACCCGTAAAATTTATGTAAATGTATGTATGAATTCATTTATTATCAACGTGAAGGCCCTATGGTCAACAGTGGCGCTGAATAAGAATGAATATCCCAAACACAAGTCAAATGTTGAGTGTCTTTTGTATTTACACTTCAGGGATAATTGGTGTTTTATTCATGTGATATTCAAAGTGGTCTTTGGCAGGAGAAGAGTCTGAGAGCCATGCAAAGCGGTAAAGTGCGGCCGGACAGAACTGGGCTGTGCTTAGCATTAGAACAGGCTAAGTTTTTCTGTTTGGGCTGATTTGTTAGAGGAGCTAATCATGCTGTACCGTGGTCTGATCTGCCGAATGACCAAAATACAGAACAGAATAGTTTACTCAAACATTTTCTTTATGCTATGGATCACAGATTTTCTACAATTTTACACCACCCATCAACAAAAACACATCTCTCCACTCTCTGTTACTTATACTGTGATTATACTACACATATACAGCCTAACGCTAAAACGACACATTTTTCATTTCTCTGTGGAACATCTTTGAAAAGCCTTAGTGTTAATTTAGATTCTTGTGCTTTCATTTAACTAGTTTTCACAGCAAACCCTAAAGGATTTAAACGTAATCCATGTTTTAACTCAGGTTACTATGTGAGAATAAGCATAAATTATATGCTAATTTATCTACAGGTATAGGTTTAATCAAAGTCTTCTCACACCCTTGACTGTAAGCATGGTGGTACTTTGAGAACATGAAGCAAGAAAAGGAAATGCACATATGTTCCCCTGTGGTGAAATGCAGTGTGTTTCACCTCAGACAGAACTGGCCAGGCATACAAATAAGGTTAGTTTATCCCAGGGGTGTAAGAGCCTGGCTTTTGTTTTCATGCCTCTAGAAAGGGAATCCATTTGTCCCCATGAGAGACTGACAAAACTGTTTAGAAATGACAACAGGTAATTTCCAAATGGTGGTTGGATATTATATGTTTTATTCAGCTTTTTCGATGTAGTTACTCCAGGAATTTGATCTCAGTGTAATCCTTAAAGTATCCTGCCGTGATCCTAAAGAAAATAGTGTAATCATAACTTATAGGTATATAGACATACAGACAAGGCTGTTAAAGTACAGTACATGCGATTTAGATACCACATCCTCCTTTATAGTCACCAGGCCAGAGATATCCATCTTTGTCATCTATACAAGTCACTGACGTCGCACTTTATACTTTGGTTTGGAGTTTGCCTTTGTTTTGGTTTGATTGGTTTTGATTGATTGGTTTGATTGATTGGTTTGCTGTTCTTTCTGAATGACTCATAATTTTCTTGTCTTACTTCTAACCTAAAGGCATGCCCCAAGTCTGTTTTTCTTCTTTTGTGGTGATCTTTAATGATTTGGGTGATGAGATACCCAAGCTACCTTTCTTTTTCCTTTTTTAAGAAACCCTCCGCACCACAATCCTGTGAGAACTCTTGCCTGTTTTTGAAGTTGGACCCGGTGACTTACATTTTAAATTTTAGTCTGTGATTGCATTTCATCAGACAGTAAAGCACAAGTGAATGCTTTTTAACGTACTGAGCAATGCAATTAGAAACTAATAGTAGCAGCCTGCCAAAAGATTTCTCTCTTTCATTGCATTGCTAAGTGCAGGGAGAAGTGCAGTTACAGGCCAGCTTTTAAAATGTTATCACTTTTCCTTCAGTTAATATTAAATAGCTAAAATATCTTGTTTGAGTGCACCCACTGTGCTGCGCTGTTGGGTGCTTGTTGATTTAGATTAGCTGCCCTTTTTGTGGACTCTGAATCAGAAAAACTTTTTTTAATCCTGGGTCTCTAATTCTTCCCAGCGGGTGCTTCTTAAATCTTATGTTTCTTTTACACTTTTGGTTTTGGTTTGAGTAGAAGTAGTGTGAACAGACTGGTAGTGGATTGCTCTGAGCAGTGTCTTGCAGATGATGCCAGTATGGACTGCATCTCTTTCTCTCTCTCTCTCGGGAATGCCTCCTCGTCTGCTCTTCCTCACTGCCCTCTATCTCCTCTCTTTGATTTTTTTTTTTTTTCAGTTTTCTTAATTCTTCTGTTATGGATGTTTATCTCTCTCTCTTTCTCTGTCCTCTTCTTTGTTGATGTATGGTGCAGCTTGCTCACCTAAAATGCAAGCTGGGTAACATGGGTCTCTCAGGGTTTGCTTTTGATGCAAGACGTAAACAAAGCTGATATAAAGTTAAGTGTAATTGTGCTATTTCTGTTTAACTTAATACATTACACATTGTAGTTTAAAAGGCTTGCAACAGATGAATCATAAATAAGAACTGAAGTTGAAGTAGGCATCTGACACACAAAAAAAAAACCACAATAAGTCTAAGGAAACCCATGTTACCTGTTGAACTGATGAAGTAATTTATTGAAAAAAACAAAAAACGTGGATTGTTTGAAAGCAGTTCAAGGTGAATTTCACCACTAAGGAATTAGATGATCTGGGAACTATTCATAGGGCTGGGACTTGTGTTAGTTTTTGTTAAAATGACGCTTGTTCTCAGCTCCTCTAGGACCACAAATTCACTGTAGATTACTTAATTTGTTTTGTGTTTATTCATGATGAGATATTTAATGAGGAATGATTTGAGTCTAATTTGATTCTGGTTGTAGAAATTGAAGCAAATTCAGACTCAAATAATAAATTAATTGACCCAGTTTGCCCTTTGAATAATTAACACATACAAATACAAACTCTTTCACTAGTTGATAAATTTATAAAGTTCAATAATGCCAATGTTCTTCCCTGGATTCCTCCTTCCTATCTTCCCAAAAATCTTCCTTGCTCATCCTCCTCTATACCCCTTCCCCTCCTTCCTTAACTTGCTCCTTTGACCTTTCCTTCCCTCAATACCATTTTTTTCTTATCTGACATGTTTGCACAGACATGCACATACTCTTTTCAACTCCAGCTCGTCTCATTGTTCACTTTAACCCAGGCTGATCAGGGTATGTGCAGATGTAGTGGTCCTTATTGTGATATCACTCAATACAAGAGTATGTCCTGTAGCATCCACTTTAGTAGTGTTTAATGTGTTACATCCTTAGTCCATGTGACCATAAAGGTGTGTGTATGGCCCTGTTAAAATTCCTTTTAAATGCATCATTAGTTGAGTCTATTCACTTGGTACAACACATGTACTATGGAACTTCACTCCCTCATGTGGCCTGACTAAAGACACCTTTATTCATGCCTGAAAAGGCAGCTGACCTAAGTGATGTACATGCAGGCAGGACCTTACCTATTTAACCACCATCACACAGTCATCTCTCAGCTCTTACACTCTTCACCTCGTTGATAACACCTCTACCGAGTGTGGCTAGCTAGCTACTGCTAGTTAGCGCAGTGTCCCAAATAGTTACTGCTAGCTTGAAGTTAGTTCACCTGCCTCTGTGGCATTAGCCACCATTAGCCTTCTGGTTAGTGCAGCTGCTCACAAAGCACTAATTTTGAGATATAAGTACCAGATCAAAGTTGAAGTCTTCTGTCCACCCTTGTCCTCAGAGGTGCAACTTCTCTTTGCAAGTGAAGGACCTACACAACATCTGTCCCATCTGTCTGGGGATTGTCCACACCAGGAGAGTGTTGAAGGAACATGAAGCTTGTGCTCTCTGCAGCCAGCTTCCACATTCTACCTTGGACAGACAGGTAAAGTTTGTGGAGAAAGTGCTAGGAGACACAGTTATCACTCGGTGTGGCTCCCTCCTTCAAGTCGGGGACCCCGGCTTCATCCAGGTCCAATGGCAAAGAGTTTTTTGTTGAAGTCCCCATTGGTAGCTGGGCAGACAAGATGGAGCATGTTGACGGATTAGCTGAGATTGAACTGGAACCCTCTGAGTACATTGCTCAGCTGCAGTTTGGACAGTACCTAACCCAGGATGACGATGACGTGCTCAACACTGGACTGGACATCCACAGGCAGTTGGAGGATGAGCATGATGTTCAGGTTCAGTTTATTGCCATTTGCATCAATATATGACAACGAAATTTGTACTCAGGACCAGCAATGTACAACCCCTAAATAATACCCTAACGTAGGGTTCTATGTTCTGCTCAATGTGCCACCACTGCTGCGCCAGCTGTCCAGGCTGACACTTCCTTCTTCTCCCTGTGCCGTGATGCCGCAGAGAAGTTGGAGGTGGACTGGCCCTCGCCTCCCCTGGCTCAGAAGACATCTCGGTTCATGGGTTTCTTCCTGCCCCATGAACTGATGACCATTAAGAATTGTATGTCAGTGTTCCCGGACTTAATGTCTGACCTCACCTCAGCATGGAACCAACTGCTGTCTACAACCGTCACAGTGCCCATGTATGGACAGCATATGGACCTCGAGGGAGCTGAAAAAGCTCGTTTGGGGGGTCCTCCACCTATGGAACCGACCCTGGCAGCAAATCTGGCCCTGTCTCACAACCAGGATATGGATGGTGCCTCAACTCTCCCATCTAAGCACTGCAGGTTTTCCTCCTCGCAACTGGACCAAATTTATTGTGCCCAGGCTGGCGCTGCTCATGTTCTGAGCAATGTCACTATGCTCCAGGCATACCAGGGCATGTGTCTAGCGGAGCTGGGCTCATTGGTGCCCTCCAATAGCCGTCTGGCCCTTCTCCTGAATGAGGTAAGGGTTACATTGAAATATATCTTACAGGTGTCATGCTGTGCAGTGCTTTGCCTGGGAAGAGGAATGGCCTCTACAGTGGTGGTACAGATTCACCAGTGGCTAATCCTGTCATTCCAGACAGGGTCAGTGTGGTTTACTTGGATGAGCCTTTGTCAGCAGATGGTCTGTTCAGGCAGTCCCTCAAAGCCATTCAGACCAGTTTTGAGAGAAAGAAGAAGCAGACTGAGGCCCCGTACTACCTCATCCACAGGAGTCCACACCCAAGCTGCAGGGGAAGCCTGTGGCGCCAGCACACCCCCCAGGAGGCCTGCACAAGCTGTGAGTTTGGGCTCTCAGCCAGTGAGGCATCAAAACTAGGGTCAAGTCCCACGCCAGTCAACCTAGAGCAGGGGCCCGCTGCCGAGCCTCCAAATAGACTCAGCATATGGGAGGAAGAAACCTCATTGCTCCTCGCCCTCAGTCTGAATGGGGAGGGGACTCAGCAGCCAGATAGTGCTGCCCCTCAGTCAATGCCACCCAAGAGGCCGTTGTCCATTGCTTTGGGATCCAGTGAGACTTTGTCTCCCAAGCACAGCCCACACACACGCATGTTCACAAGCACTGTGTTGTGCCCTCAGGTTATTGCCCCAGTCTGGGTTTGCTAGATGTTTCTCAGGTGACCACATTTTATGTTTGTCCCTCTGTTAACAATAAAAACTGCATTTTCTGTACCACTAAATGCATGTCAAATAAATCAGGACAGACAGGGGGTGTGGTTTTCCACTTGCACAGCAGAGGGTGACAGTCCACCTCCTCTGATACAGCAGGTCAGCCCGCTTGCCGTTCGGCTCCCTCAGTGGCGCGCATGCATTCCTCCCTGGGAGTGCTAGGGGTTACTGGCTACAGTTCTGGGTCAGACCACCCCTTTTTCTTTCTGTGGTGAACACTGATGTTGGAGACAAAGCAGCAGCGGTGCTGAGGAAATAAGTAAACACTTTGCTGAACAAGACAGCGATATGAGTGGTTCCTCATTCAGAGATGAACAAAGGTTGTTACAACCATTATTTTGTTGTTCCGAAAATTCTTCGTCTCATTCTGGACCTGCGAGTATTACATGAATATCTTCAAGTTGAAAATGTTAACACTCATACAGTTTATGAATGCACCTGTTTATGAATCTGCAAACTGCACCTCTGGGAACAGATGTGCTACCTCATCCATGGCCCATCACCCTCCTGTGTGCATTTCCTCCAATGGAAATGATACTTCCAGTCTTGGAGAGGGTGCGGCGGCTAGGACTGTCCTTAATTCTGGTGGTTCCCAGATGGCCGACAAAGTCATGGTATGAAGAGATAATCAGCCTTCTGGCACCAAGACCATGAGCATTCCCTCTACCTAGGGACCTCCACTCTCAAGTGCTTCAACTCCAATTGGAGCTGTGGTAGCTGCATGCTTACCTGCTGAAAGGTCAAATTTAATAGCCAGGGGTCTGCCCCCCAGTGTGGTGGCTACGATCCAAAGTGCTATGGCGTCATCCACCAGAGGCCTGTATGCCTGCAAATGGAGCGTGTTTCAATGGTGGTGTCAAGAATGGAATGTACTGCCATTTCATTGCACTATTGTGAATGTTTTGACATTCCTTCAGAAGGTGTTGGAGAAGGACCTTGCCTTTTCTACCATAAAGGTTTATGTGGTGGTCATATTGGCTTATCATATGGATTTTGATGGGGTAATGCCAGGCTCTCATCCTCTCGCTATGCAGTTTTCGAAAGGAGTTCACAGGCTTAAGCCTGTTGTTAGATCCAGCATTCCCTCATGGTCCCTGATCTTGGTACTTTAGGCCCTATGTGGTTCTCCATTTGAGCCAACTGAGTCTACAGATTTGAAATTCCTTTCATACAAGACTGCATTGCTTCTGGCTTTGACCTCTGCAAAACGAGTTGGTGACCTTCATGCCTTGTCAACGCATCTGTCATGTAGACAGTTCTCCTCAGATGGGTTGAGGGTTACATTGTGTCCAAATGCGGCATATTTGCCCAAGGTTATCCCTGAGAATTTCAGCTCTATGGCTTTTGAGCTTTTGAGTTTCTGCCTTCCTCATTTTTCTTCAGAGGAGCAGAATAGGTTGCATTCCCTGTGCCCGGTGCATGCGTTGCAGCCTGACTTAGATCACACTGGGTGTCTGTGTGACCAGTTCTTTGTCTGCTTTGTCAATCCAGCGAGGGATAAGTCCTTGTCTAGGCATCACCTCTCTCACTGGATTGTGGAGGCCATCTCCCTTGCGTACAACAGCAATGGTCTCTCATTGCCGCAGGGCATGAGGGCACATTCCACCTGAGGCATGGTGTCATCTTGGGCTCTCTTCAGAGGGGCATCTCTTTGTGAGATCCACTCTGCAGCAAGTTGGGCATCACTGCACACTTTTGTTCAGCTCTACTGTTTGGATGTGACAGCCCCTTCAGTGGTGCACTCTGTCTTATCTGCTGGGTCTATTATGCACTAAGGTGCTGGAGGTCGACCCCTGTTTGGTAGCTGCTCTGCAAGGCATGAATGCATGTCCCATAGTACATGTGTTGTACCGAGTGAATTAACCGAAAGGGAACGAACAGTTATGTCTGTAACATCTGTTCACTGAGAGAGAGGAACGAGGTATAACACTTTGTTGCCCCACCTTTGTTGCCTTAAGTGAAGAGCGGCTATAGAATTGAGAGATGAGTGTTTGCTGGTGGTTAGATAGGTGAGGCCCCACCTGCACATACGTCCCACAGGTCATCTTCCTTCTCAGGTGTGAATAAAGGTGTCTTCAGCCACGCCACACAAAGGGGGAGACGTCCCATAGTACATGTGTTGTACCTCATTCCTCTCCCTTGGGGAACAGAAGTTGTAGACATAACTGTTCATTTTCTTCTCTATTTTTCACTGTTTTCCTTCTTCGGTCCTATTTTCCTCTTCATGCCTTCCTTCCTATGAACTTTCTTTCCCCTTTCCTATTCCTGCACTAAAAGTGAATCTTAATAGATTCTATCTCTACTTGTGCTGTGTCAGGTCTTCTTTATTTAAGATTGAGGGTAATGATGCATGAAAATTGTGCTAGGGCATTTTAACAGGGTCAGTACCAAAGCAGAGTGAACAGCTCTTGAGTCATAGATTAAATTAGTAGTTAATCTATCACTCTAGCGTATAAGTCTTTGCAGTACCAGGGCTCACCAGTAAGTGTAACCCCATAATATGCTATCTTTGTGCATCTCAGTGTTATCTAGTTACAACCTTCTATTTCCAAAAGCATCTTAAATGATTTTTAATAAATTGATGTTAATGCCTTGTCTTTCTTGATGTGGTCTTCTGACGACTCTTTAACCTAGTAGCTAGTAGATATGGTCTAATTTATTCAATATTATGGGGACAGCAAGTAACATATGGTCATAGAATATTTTTCATTTCACAAGGTGCATGTGATTACTATTGCTATGTCAGATTGTCTGAATAGCACATCTCCAAAACAGGCATTGTCTTTAGATGCGCAAGATGCTTTTAGGAAATGTAACCCAAGTATAGGTAAAGCTTCAACCACTGTTACTGTACTGTATCTTCAGCTGGCAGAAAGAAAAACAGACAGTGACAGAGGCGCCACCCTTCCCCTTAAACACACACATGCACACTCATCATACACACAAATCTTTGGGGTCACAGGATGACCTTATACATAAATGTTGCACATGCACACGTACACAGTTGTCACTCTTCCCCTCTGCAGCTGACCCAGACTGTCATTCATTATTTTTGCCCTTAAGGCATTGGGCAGCAATTTCTCAGTATTTTTCAAGTACTTTGATAACAAGTGATTCAGCCTCATGTGGCCCACACACACATAGAAGTCAGGGTCAGTGCATATAGGCAGTAATATCCGGATTCACTTGCTGGTCTGGATGAAATTGTGTTTGTTCATCTTTTGGAATGGTTTATTTGAGACTGGACTCTGGCTTACCTGGTGAAAAATCCTCACAACTTTACATATAAAAACACCCACATAAAACATGTACAGTGATACAAATACACACACACACATGCCAAGGCGCTGCTCTGGTGCTGATCTATGTTGCCTTTCCTTAAAGCCAGCTGACTCCTCCTCGTCTTCGTCCTCCTCCTCTTCGTCCTCCTCCTCCTCCTCTTCCTCCTCTCACCCCCCTGTGGTAAGGCCAATGGTACGCTCCGACGGTAACCTCGTCCGCCTCCCTTCCTCCTCCACCATCCCTACATTCCTTCATCCTTCCATCCCTCCTTCTACCGCATCATCCAGGGTATGATCCAAAACTTTTGGCTTGTCACCTCTCTTCTGTTGCTCCCGCTGTCATCTTCTGCAGCATGCCCAGAGTTTTATTTATGTAGCTGCTGTTTGTACTTTTACATGTTTTATATATGTGTGTATGGTGAAGGACACTGTATTGTGCAGGTCTGCTATAACTGTAGTCTTGTGACTTTCCTTGAGTGGCTATTGTTGTTGCCATGGCACCCGCTGCCCCCACCTCCCCCATGGCTTGCAACTTGCTCCCCTTTCCCTTATGGGTGTGGTACTTCAGTGCTTCTTCATTGGTGCAAGCCATTATAGTCACGCTATCACCCTGTTTCTGTTCCCTTCACTCTTCACCAGCCTCCAGTGTTCTTATCTATCTATCTATCTATCTATCTATCTATCTATCTATCTATCTATCTATCTATCTATCTATCTATCTATCT
>JAPTYQ010121575.1:0-39237 GCA_029814465.1 Ostorhinchus cyanosoma | reverse complement strand
TATAGTTTATTATCATCTAATATTTGTAATAAACCTTACTCTGGCATCCATATATCCTTAAAGAGCACTTCATATACACTGATTATTTCTCAAAAATTCCTTTCTTTTTTTTGTCACTCATCTATAATTTCTTTGCATATTGTCTTGTTTTATGCTTACTTGCAAGAGATGCATTTATACACCTCATGTTCTTTTTTTTGTTTCTCTTGCACTGGTTACTGTAGTAATGTTGGTACTGGTTACTTATTATTATTATTAATTTTTTTTTTTGCTTTTACTTAATGCACATAGATAAATGAATAATCTTTGAATATGTTTATAAATTAGTAAATATGTTGGGCAATGTAAAGTAGATATTTTGCTATTACTACAACTTTTGGCATCTCCCCTTTGTCACCACAGCAAATCATCTGCCTCTATCTTCCCCTGCCTCCTGCATCTCACACCAACTACCTGCAACTACCTACCAGCACCGCATCCATAGATCTCCTCTTTGGTCTTCCTCATTGCCTCCGCCCCAGTACCTCCATCTTCATCATCCTTCAACTAATATATTCCCCACCCCTCCTCTGCACATATCTGAACCATCTCAGTCTGGCCTCTCTCTCTTTGTCTCCAAAATGTCCAACCTCAGCTGCCCCTCTGATGTGTTTGTTCCTTATCATGTCCATCCTTGTCACACCCAAAGAAAACCTCAACATCTTCAGCTCTGCCTCCAGTGCAGACGTCTTGAAACTGTACAGCATCACTTGTCTCTCAACTGTCCTATACACCTTTGCTTTAATTTTTTCCGGTGCTCTTTTGTCACACATCATTCTGGACACTTTTCTGCACCCATTCCATCCTGCTTGCATTCTCCTCATCACCTCCAACCTCCCCATTGCTGAACAGTTAACCTAAAATACTTCCCCTTCTTAATCATGACACCTTGCATCTTCACTGTTTCACCTCCATGCTTGTCATTCTCACACATGTATCAAGACTTTCATTCCTCATCTTTCTGGTGCATATCTCCACCCCTCCAGCTTTTCCTCCACCTGCTCTGTTCTCACTGTAGATCACAGTGTCATCCACAAGTGTCCTAGTCCACGCTAAATTAAATCACACATTCTGCATTAATTTAAATTAAACATGTTATTGACATTTTATTTAAATGTCAGGATGCTATTTATTTTTATATTTATTTTCACTTCCGCCAAGGAAGTTATATTTTCATCGGCGTTCGTCTGTTTGTCTATCTGTTAGCAAGATAACTCAAAAGGTTATGGAAGGATTTTGATGACATTTTCAGGAAATGTTGATACTGGCACAAGGAACAAATAATAACATTCTGTTGGTGATGGGGGGGATTTAAAGATGGTTTACAGATTTTTTCAATCTAATATTGTATGCAGTTATTATTGCAGACTTCTACCGCTAGATGGAGACAAATCCCCTGATTGTGAGGGAGGATGGGCGTGGTCAGTGAGAGCTTCTGTACACAGACATTTTTGCCATTCCAGTTCCAGTTGACGGGAAACGGCTTAGCAACTGATTGACTGTTGGAGCAGGAAACCAATTCAGGTTTACACCAGAAAGGACTGTTTTTTTTAACTTGACCGAATATCGGTAAGTTAAACGGAAGATTTGATCTAATTTGCCACGTTGTTTAGTAAACGAGAATACCTATTACAAAAGTGGGACTATTTTCCGAAGGCGGACTAACGTTATCAACCGAGAACCAGATCCATTGCCATTTAACTGCTAGCTAACATTTACATGCTAGCTAGCGGTGTCCTTGCTACATACACTCAACGAGCATCTGTTAAATAGTTTTTTCAACATTTGGTCGGTCGTGGGAATCGTGATAGTTGCTATGTCTTTGTTGTTATTACAAATGGTAGGCTATAGATCAGTTTTAGCCCGACCGAGCAGATAGTAATGTGTTTTGGCTGGTGAAGAGGGGAGGAGCTGGGGGGCTTTTCTGGGACTTGAGCTTGAATGACTGACATAGACATATGCCTGTTGTAGCCACCACTATGATGCATATTGACTGCCTTCAAATCTATGGGGTCCATCGATCCATCAATCTAGTTTGCTAACATTTAGCTAATTCTTCACATTTTGAAGCTGTACATCCACGTCCAGCTCAGAGACATATAAATTACTAGTAATGCTATAATATTCTACCTGTTTGTGGTTATCTCCCTACGCTGACAGAGTACTGCACTAATTTCAGCCTCACATCAGGAAACAAGATGTTTTACACTTGTGGACCCAATGAAGCCATGGTGGTGTCTGGTAAGTTATTGATTTGGTTTGTCTTGCTCCACCACTTTTGACAATAACACAGGATGTTTAGTCAAAGAATATTCTCTGTTGGGTGATAACAAACTCAAGTTCCACTGCATAATGACGCTGTAATATGAGTAGGTCACACTGTTTACTGTAATCTATCATAACATTGTTGTAAAAGAAGGTTGGTTTTGTTAACAGTGACACAGTCATGTTGAGTCATGTGGATGAAATAGTCACATGCGTTTGAAGGTAAAATGAAATTGGGCAACACTTTTAGAAAAGTAGGAACTTTCCAAATTTCTGTTGTGGAAATATTGCTTCAGTATGTCCCTCAAAAGTAATAGTGAATGAACTGCATTGCCCAAGGTTAAAGTTTTCAGGACAAGTCCTCATCAGCTTACTGTATAACACTAAATGTACCATAATTTATATAACTTACATGCTCTTTCCTCCCTTGTATCTCCTCAGGTTTTGGGCGTTCTCCTCCTTTAATGATTGCTGGAGGAAGAGTGTTTGTCGTCCCCTGTATTCAACAAATCCAGAGGTGACATAATTTCTCAAATGTCTAGCTTCCATTATGGTATCAGAGTGTAAAACGGTCTTTGTCAGGGGGCATTGCTTTTTCTTTCTTCCTTTTTCTGCTTTATGTGTCTACATTCCAGCATGTAGTAATTTAAGTACATTAAGTACACAAGTCCATTTTTGTACTAAAATGCTCAACCGCTTTACTCCACTTTACAATTTTTCAGACATTGATGTGGATTATGGCAGCATGTAGCTTTGGTATTTGCTCTTCACATTTCCAAGTAAAATTTGCATTTACTCCTTTGTTATTTGCCCAGTTTTCTCTTTTATATTTTTACTGAAATTCCTGCAATACAGAACAGTCTCTGTAAATGATCTGGAGTCATTCTGTAATTACTGCAAATAATCCTGATTCTGAATCTTTATCAAACACTGGGTCAGTAAGATCTTAAAAACTGATTTTTATCTTCCAGTCAGATTCCTTCCATATGTGACTACCTATTAGTACCTTTTATGGCAACTCTAACTGATGTAGCCTTTTGCAGTTGTCACATAATCACCATATTACAGTTAATTGAAATAGTTGTGATTATTTCACTAAAATGGGATAATAGTATCTATTCCCTTATGTAAAAAACAGATGGGTGAAACTGACAGAAATAACATTTTATTATTATTTCCACACTGGTTATTATTTGATTAGTGCTTTCGTAATGGTATCATGATTTTTCACCCCTTTCTTTTTATTCTATGAATTCAATGGAGAGCAAGTACCTTTGTGGTCCTGTTTAGATTTTGTTTCATGGCCTAATATTTGTCACAGTCTGCCATGCTCAGTTTTAATTAACATATCATACTACAGTTATAGTAGAGTGGTGGCATAGAGTTAATAATAGACTGTCATTAATTGGAGTTAAGTGTATGGCAATCGTCAGCTCAAATTTTGAGGATCGTGACAGCTGTACTCCCCATTAATATTTATTTCTAACTCCTGTTTCTCTATTTCATGCAGAGGTTCTTTTCTATTTGACTTGATTTGATGTTCTATGTTATGGAACTTCATCTAACTTGTAATATTCTCCTCAGTCTTAACTTTGTTTTGCTATATGTACTTGATGCTTTTTCAGAATCACTCTTAATACCCTGACTCTCAATGTGAAGAGTGACAAAGTCTACACCCGCCACGGAGTCCCAATATCTGTCACTGGCATTGCACAGGTATGCAGTGATGACAAGAGGACTGGAATTACCCCTTTAGATTATAAGTAATGTCCAGTTCAGTATTTTCCATTACATATCTAAATTACAATGGTGTTGGGTGTTGTGCTTAAAAAAATTGTCTGATTCTATACATTTTGAAGAAAGAGCCTCAGGTTGACTGTGGAAACTGGGACAGGCTGAGATTGTCCTTAGGAAAACAAAAAAAAAAACGAGTTTTTTTTTCTTTCAGGTGAAAATTCAGGGACAAAACAAGGAGATGCTGGCCACTGCCTGTCAGATGTTCATGGGCAAGTCTGAGGCTGAGATCGCCCAGATTGCACTTGAAACACTGGAAGGCCACCAGAGAGCCATCATTGCACATTTAACTGTTGAGGTTAGTGTGTCAACATGCTCCTATTGCTTTACCTTTCTTCCTTAAGATATCTCACAAGGTTGTGTTTAAAAATCAAAACAACTGGTGTACAGTTTGTTATAACAGATAACAATACATATTTGTTTGCAGGAGATTTATCAGGACCGTAAGAAGTTCTCTGAGCAGGTCTTCAAGGTGGCCTCCTCTGACCTGGTCAACATGGGGATTGGTGTTGTCAGCTACACACTCAAAGATGTCCATGATGATCAGGTACTTTGTCTTCATGTTCATATTCTGCTTGTATTGATGAAGAAACATAACTGCTGGACAAACAGGAAGCTGCAGTGCGTGTGCCTGGATAATTTCATTTATTACAATAATGTATTTCAGTGATTGATACTGATGTTTGTGACTCAACCTTCCACCAGAACCACATTACATTATGAACAGACGAGTCCTAAGTGGTGCAGTGGTAAGCGCACCATCTCTTGCTTTTTGTCTGCCTGTAATGGCATCCTTTTTCCTTGTGGAGCTAGGTTATCTCATAGTTTACTATCACTGTGGCTTCTCCCACTGAATTACGGTTTAACTCTTGAACTGATGGTTCACATGTGTTCATTTTATTATATCTTTGTGCATTCGTGTTAGCGCACCCCATGTCCCCTTCACAAAAAGATATTATAGCTCCTTCAGGGAATCGTATAATATAACATGCAGATGCATTTCCAAATTTACAGATTCTAAAGTTCCACTGCTGCCTGAGTATTTAAAGAGTGAGGTGAAGAATGCACACAGGTTCAGTGACAGGTTAATATTGAAAGGGAAAATGAAGTGAAGACTTAAAGCATATTAATTACATGTATATTTCAGTTTAACAATACGTATTAGGTCTGTCCCTGTTATCATCATTAAAGCACTAACTGTTTAAATGCGGATATTTGTATGTATTTGAATAATTGTGGGAAAAAAATGCGGTTGAGGGCAGGAACAGGTTTCAGACCACACACAGGGATCGATGTAAAATATATTACATTACATACAGTATTTGCTTGAAGTTTAATAATCCTTAGTAAAGTGTGTGATGAACAGCTGATGTATGAGGAATTGACACTCCTTTTTTTTGACTCCCAGAGGTAAACAGAGCCTTTGATATGAACACATTTCATCATACATTGTATCTAGAATTGACAAGTTGAAGTCTGACAAAGTGTGGGAAGTAACTGAAAGAACAATATTGTGGTTGTAGATGTTTTACAGATTCTAGTGGCTCTTCCAAGTAATGACTGGAGTCTGAAATTTTTAATGCTGAAATTAAATGTATGAAAATAGAAAAAAATCTACTTCAGTTTATTTTACATCTTTCAACATTCTTACTTTTAATATTTGTCATTACAGTGTCTTATCTTGGAGTTCTGGGATCCACACTTTGTCCCTGCATTGATTTCACAGCATTTCAAATTAAAACCCAGTTCTATTGAAATAATGAGACAAATAGTTCAGCCTTTTCTGAACTCTTCTAGAGGTCATTAACAGCCACGGTTCCCCTCTGTTGGTCTCTCTCTCAGGACTACCTTCACTCCCTGGGTAAAGCCCGGACAGCCCAGGTTCAGAAGGATGCCCGGATTGGAGAGGCCCAGTACAAACGGGATGCTGTCATCAGGGTAAAATTATTGTCATGTTCATTTTGCTTATTGAGATTTAGTGTATTTTTATTATGATAAACTTTTTTTTAAAAACATAGTGAAAATGCTGTCTGTTTTTCCTGCTACTTTCCAAATACAGGAGGCCCATGCCATGCAGGAGAAGGTATCTGCTCAGTATAAAAATGAGATTGAGATGGCAAAAGCCCAGAGAGACTATGAGCTGAAAAAGGCAGCCTATGACGTTGAGGTCAACACAAAGAAGGCAGAGTCTGAAATGGCTTATCAGCTGCAGGTACAGCCATTTGTCTGACAGAGTGCTGTTTGTGTTTTTCACAGGATGTTAAGTTTACAGTGTGATTGTTTTCTTGACCTTCACTTGAGATAAAAATTTCATGCCTATACTTCTTATCAGGTGGCCAAGACCAAGCAGCGGATTGAGGAGGAGAAGATGCAAGTTCAGGTGGTGGAACGGACACAGCAGATTACACTGCAGGAGCAGGAGATCATCCGCAAGGAGAAGGAGCTGGAAGCTAAAGTTAAGAAGCCTGCAGAAGCAGAAAAGTACAAACTGGAGCGTTTGGCTGAAGCTCAGCGGTGAGACGAGAACGTAACATTGTTGTCTTGTGTAGTTTTGATCACTATTTAACAATAATGAAAGCAAAAGTGAAATTTAGAAAGAAAATTGCCCCAAGAGCTGTATAAGGGAACTTATTTATTGGTTATTTAATAGGGTCATTGTACATTAATTGACATTGCTGTAAATGCACCATTCAACCTAATGGCTATTTTTCATCTGCAGTCCCTGACTTAAGCTGATTGTCTTAAGATGACTTAAAACTGTTGTGACAGTTAATTTGTAATTTCTTCTTTTCTGTCCTGGCAGCTTGCAGCTCATCATGGAGGCTGAGGCTGAGGCCGAGTCCATCAGAGTGAGTCCAGTCCATTTCTCCTTTTTCCTCTTTTCATGAAAGAATTCCATATTTTACACATACTTCATTGTTTTTCTTCTTGCCAAATGGATCCCGTAACCCTGCATACATCTAATATATAAACACTGCATTTGTGTGTGTAGATGAAGGGTGAGGCAGAGGCGTTCGCCACAGAGGCTAAGGGTCGTGCCGAGGCAGAGCAGATGGCCAAGAAAGCTGAGGCCTTCAAGCAGTACAAAGATGGTGCCATGGTGGACATGCTGCTGGAGAAACTGCCACTGGTCAGTCTGATCTATAATAGATGGAGTGAAGTTACAATATGAAAGTGATCAGAGACTCACAGCTTCATTCTATCAAAAGATGCCACTGTACGTTAAAAAAAAAAGAAAAATCAGCTGACTTTCCGTTTGTCATCAGTGTGGCTATATAAAAGAACTAATTTCATTTTATCCTCAAATTAGTTTCAAGCACTTAACATTGATCTTGGCATCATGCACATGAATAAATATAATTTTCCAACAGCCCATTAATCAAAAACAGACCTCGACTCAAATTCTCAATAAAGGAGAGTTTCATTATAATTAAATGTTTACTATAATAAAGGCTCTACTTTTACCTCAGCTTGAACTCATAAGATGAGAAATAGTTCTCATATTGATCTACACTTCATCCATGTTGTTCAGACTCAGTAACCATCTCAAATAT
This sequence comes from Ostorhinchus cyanosoma, assembly GCA_029814465.1. Taxonomy (NCBI): domain Eukaryota; kingdom Metazoa; phylum Chordata; class Actinopteri; order Kurtiformes; family Apogonidae; genus Ostorhinchus; species Ostorhinchus cyanosoma. Next base: position 31,585 of record JAPTYQ010121575.1, on the reverse strand, counting down.
TGCTTGAATAAATGCTCTGGATTGTGTCTGGTTCTGCAGATGGCAGAGGAGATCAGCAAACCACTGTCCGAGGCCCACAAGGTCACCATGGTGTCCAGCGGAGGCTCAGAGGTGGGAGCGGCCAAACTTGCTGGAGAGGTGCTCGATATCATGACCAGGCTGCCTGCTACCGTGGAGAAACTGACTGGAGTCGACATTGCCCTGGTGAGTAACAGAGTGTATATTAGTGTGTGTATTTCAACTGCTGTCAATTAAAAACTGGTGGTCAAGCTAATTATTTCATGTTGTGTACTTCACAGGCTGCAGCAAAGACTACCCGCGTGCATTAAGACGAGTAATCAGACTCAGACCAGGAGCTCCATATCTCCCCCTTGTGCCTATAATCACTATATCAACTCTAACACTGTAGACCTGACTGATCGTCTGTGTATGCATGTTTTTTACAGTGTATCTCCCTTATTGGTCCCTCCTCCATTCAATGTTTCTTCCCCTCTTTTGTGATTTCTTTTCAGCTGCCTCATGAGCACTGTTGTGATTGTTGCTCCATGTGGCTACAGAAACAGCTGCCAGGGATCAGATCATTATTACCCTGCCCCCCCCCCAAGGGACGGCAAGGGGCATTGTTTCTGGTTTGCTTGTTTGTTAACACTTTACCAGAACAATTATTGGTTCAATTCATGCAAAATTGGGTTTATAGATTGCCAGTAGCCCAGAATAAATGTCTTTACATTTTGGGAAAAGTAGGTCAAAGCTCACATTTTTTATTTATTTTTTTTTAATCTTCCCATTTACTTGTAATGGACAAAATACATTGGAAGGGTGGGGTTTGCTGTCCCAGGCACCACCGATTTAATCTACTTTTTTTTACACTGAGGAAACAAAAGCTGCATGCCAGTTTAGCTAGTGATAATCAAAGTAGAAATTATTTTTAGTCATTTTACACTTGACCATCAGTATGTATTTCTTTTTTTACTTTTTTTTTTCTACAAACAGCTTAATTTTCACAGTATGTCTAGTATGTGAATGTCTGTATTGATCTGCCACTGCTTAGCGTATAAGTACATTTTTTTTGTTGTGATCCATTAGTTCATTGTAGATAGACAACAATGGGGGAGATGCTAGTTTATTCCACTTATACTTTGTAGAAAAGTTTATGTTACGGGCCCAAATTCATGTCAGTTATGCTGTGAGTGAGTTTGTCTTCATGATCGAGAGTGAAGGTGGAGGAAGTGGTTGATGGGAACAAGCAAAGGGTTTCATTTTAAAAGCTCTGAAAGTATGTTGTGGTGAAAAGAACTTAGTTGGCATTTGACAAACAGTAAAGAAGAAACATTACTAACCAGCCTGCTGCTTTAATGTGCTTTCTGCTTGAAACTTATACTCACACAGTTCGTTGTAGTCTTGAATTTTCCCTGTACTGATTTTAAAATAATTCTCTTTTATTTCTAGATGTGGAAGAACTCAGATGTTTGTTTAGAGTACTAATAATCCAAAGTTTCTGCTGCTAAGCCTTATGCATCTTGTGACCTCCAAGTGCCTGGTTAAGAAACTCTTCAACTGTAAGGTTTACTTCTCCATTCAAGCCTATTACAATTCTCTGCCAGGGAATTTTTCCTCATATCCAACTGATGATAAGCCATTGGCCGTCACTGTCGATGGCTCCAGTTCAAAGCCAAATGGGTCTCTGCTTCTTCTGGCTGTTGCTGTAACTAATTTGTACTTTTAAGAAAAACCTATTGCATGTCTACCTTTATTGACAAATGTAGCCATTATGTTGTACTAGTGGGAGTTGTGTGAAAGTTGTATGCCAGTTTAAGCGTTATCTGTCCTGAAATGTTTAAAGATATTGACAATAAAAATATGGTTTATTGACTGAAACCTTTTGCCTGTTTTGCTTTGTATTGTTCAACTGAAATATACATTTATTTGAAAAGGTTAATTTTATTAAAACATCTACAAAAAATAGACAACACAATGAATTACAATGGCATCAAGGTAGCAAGCGTTCTACAGAGATACAGAAGACCCCAAATGTAACCAAAGACTTTTCCATATATTAGTAGAGGAACTTACAATTCTGTCCTTAAAATATGTACAAACTATTAGGCGCAGCTTTGAAGACATAAAACACAAAATCAGACATCAAGGAGTGTCTAAGGACATACAGTATATATAAAAATATGGGTTTAGTTGTACTACAGTGTATCAAAAATGACTCAAATGGCACAACCATTCACAACCGGTAAACATGTACTACTTGATGATCACCTCAGGACTGATTTACAGTGCTATACAATCAGTAATGTAGATGCAGTAGCTCTACTGCAGTCAGCTTAATGTATTAATATGGGATAACATATAGGTGGATGTCGACAGGCACACTAAAATTCATTCATTCCCAGTTTCAGCCACGAATTAAATGAAATGTACACAGTAATGTGTTGGTTTGACAAAAACCGACGTTAAACTGCGTAATCAAGCTCAACGTCTTAGAACAAATGTTGTCATACATTAAAAATGAGATGAAATGATGGTGCCATTCCACATTTCAAATAATATTTTACATCTAATGGCTTGGCAAGGCCTTGTACGAGAGAAGATTCAAAAAGGGATTCAAACCATGCCCTTATGAAAATACATCTGCAAACGTATTTGTATCTCTCTTCACTTGGCAAATATCTGAAATCACTGCAAGTCAAATACATCAGAATCTACTTTGACAGGAATCATAACAGGCCCCTTGCAGAGAAGAATTTCATCTTGGCTGGGGACACACTCGTGAGACTTAAAGTGCAGCTGGTTGTGGAATTTTTTTCATCTATCATTTGTGTCTGGGTCGCAGCCAGATACAAAAAACTTGCCAAAACACCTGAGCGGGTGCATCTGAAGATGTCCCGTCCACTGCCCTCACTGGCAGAATTGTCTCTTCTTTGAAAAGCCATTCCAGTTCGTGGGTCACATCTCATCGGCAGCAGCAGACTCCCCTCTTCTTTGCCTGTTTTCTCAGGTCAGAGAAGTCACTTTGGTACAAGGGATACAGTTTTTGTTTGTGGCTCAAAGAGAAGAGTTTAAAAAAAGGGGGTTGGCAGCTGCAACACAATGACTTTGCAGGAGGGGGCGCTGTTGTCTGGTCCGCATCATTTCACATTCTTCCACAATCACTTACAGTGGAGGTGGGTCTTTGTCAGGATGAGGGGCTGAGATAGAGGATTTGATTAAAGGTAAACAAAATCAACAAACTTAAGATCTGTGCAGGGTCTGGACAAGTCACACCTCTTTTCGTTTGAGTCAAATTATGGAGCTGCGAGAGTGTGTTGTGTTAGATACACTGAACAACAGATACTATAAATACGAAGACAACCATCCCTGTGTGTGCGGTTTCATCTCTGAAAAAGTGTGTTTTCTTAAGAGAAGTATGTGTGTCTTCACTTATCATCAAGTACAGGCCTCCTCCGTCACCTCCACCTGTGACTATGCATGCACCACTTGAGATGTTACACAACACTATTCATAAAGCTTTATGATTTCTAGTTTGCTATGGTCAACTATTTTCAAGAGACATTACCTCTATAACACTCACCATCAGCCTTCCACCCGGTTAAAAATCTGAGAAGACAGAAAGCTCCCTACGCAGAACGCACCCGCCACCACCCACTGTGAAATGTACTTCAGACTGTCATCTACTTAAAGCTGGGGTTACTTCTGGTATAAGGGTCTGATGTGGAAAACAAACCGAACCAGCGGTGTCTCAGCCCCGTCCACCCCAAGTGTAAAAATAAAAAGGTGAGCAACCCACTTTCCTCTGCTGTGCAGCCCCTCCACCACATTGATTCAAACACCACCTCACTGGATGCATAAACGTGCAAGACTTTCTCCTCTTTGAAGTCGCTTTTGATCCTGCGTTTTATCTAACTCCCTTTACACCATGTTCATGGCGTCCTCAGTAAGGAAGGAGTGGATGTAGGCGAAGGATGGGCGGAGCTTGCAGTCTCTGTTCCAGCAGCTCAACATGAGCTCATAAAGACCCTGCGGACACACGGCCGGCCGACTCAGGTAGACCTGAAGAGGAGGCAAAGGGATATGTGTGTGAATGACTGAGTGTATTTTCAGGCTTGATGTTGGTGGGGTCGCATTGACTTGTGGGTAGAAGTTAACAGCATCATGTCGTAAAGCCATAGATTGTAATGACTTCCTTTATATACTTCTCTAAATGCCAGTGTTTGCGTTTTATATTTTAAAATCATGGCTGGTTCTGTGGAAAGTGGACCTCATTATTTAGATATAGGCCTACTCTAAACAAAAGGAAACACGGTGCGCCATTAGTGTTACTGTTCTTTGAACTATACACCGCGCAAGTGCACAACAAAATTAAATTTCACTGTCTCACTCTCAGATAAATGGGTTGGGACTAGAGCAGCCTTCCCCATGTAACCATACTTACTAAAAATGACTGCACTGCTCATTCATCGGTCATAGTTACAGGTGATTATGCATTATTGTACAATGATAATACTGCATTACACATTCTATATTCAATTTCTGCTAATAGATCTCACTAAACCTGACAACACTCATCCTTTAACGGACTGAAATCAATTTGAGTGCGAGCTATTATTCGTTCTTCTGCTTAACTGAGTTTAGTAATTTGCTCATCAGTTTGAGCTTTAGCGCATTTCAGCCCACACAAATTGTTTAATGAATATTCATTTAAACAGAGAACACATACATATTTTAAATGATAAAATGAGTTGGTGCATACCACTCCATCAGTGAGTGTGTACTGTACCTGTCGGCCTTGGTCTCTGAAGAACTCCCCAGCGTTGTCGATGACTTGTTCATCGGTGAGGTTCGAATATGGCTGCTCCTGACAAACGCTCAACATCTCCCACAGAGTGACCCCGAACGCCCACACATCACTGGCTGTGGTGAACTTTCCCTAAAAACATGGACAAAAACACATTAGCACAGTCATCCTAATCAATCTGTCATTATTAGACTCAGTTTTATATAATGTCAACTAGTTCACTATAGTAACAGGTTACAGGATTTCTTATTTTCTTTAGTGAAACCCTTTTCATGAGGGTTTCTGCCATCATGAACCCAACGGTTGTATTTGTTGATAGTTGACAGACAAGTTTCTGTTTCTACTAGTTAGAAAAACAAGATGAAAAGAAAAATAGGAGGAAAACGCAGGTAAGCTGCTGTTTAGGCAACATCTTTTAACTTAATAAAAAAAAATTACCAGAAGATAATGTGAAAGAGTAGTTACCATTTTTGCTAACAGTGCTACATTTATCAAAATAAAAGCATTAGCAGCTGACCTTTGCCATAAGGGATTTCTTGAAACTGAATTTTGCCATTTTCCTTTCCTTTAAATGCCCACATAATACATTATGCTCAGACTGCTCTATTAACAATATTAAGTATCCAATTGCACTTGTGACACACTTCATTGCTCAAACACACACTAGTCGTCCTCTCACCATGAGGATACACTCCCATGCCATCCAGCGTATGGGCAGCACAGCTCTGCCCTGGATCCTGTAGTAGTCTCCAGCGTACAGGTTCCTGCTCATGCCAAAGTCGGCTATTTTGATATGACGCTCTCCCCCCCGATCTGCTCCACACTCCCCTTTCTCGCCGCCAACCAAACAGTTGCGTGTTGCCAGGTCCCGATGGACAAAGTTGAGAGATGAGAGAAACTTCATTCCTGATGCGATCTGGCTGGCCATGGAGATGAGAGCCGGGTAACTGGGGAAAAAAAGACACATGGTTGGAATACTAAATAAAATAAACTGTGGCTTTATGTGTGTGTGCTCGTGTTTACTACCTGATGGTTGGAGTGTTGTGTGAAGGCCCAGTCTTGTCTAAAAGCACCCGGTGGGATAAGTACTGGTTCAAGTCTCCACACTCCATGTATTCGGTGACCATACACAGGGGGTCACTGCTCACACAAACACCCAGCAGTCGGATGATGTTTGGGTCCTTCAAGCGAGACAGGATCTTCACTTCTTTCAGGAAATCATTCCTAACAGGGTGAGAAAGATAAGTGAGATGTAAAAAGTGATTTAAAGAGGATATTAAAGGGAATAAAAAGAATTAAAGAGACGTATAACAATGGATGGACTAAGTGTGAAAAATGCAGACTCTGGGTTCATGTGTTTGATGTAAAATAAATCACTTTAATTTCAAATCCAATAAAGTGCTATTCTTTACTATCTTGCTACAATTTTTCCTTGGAAAGTGAACACTCAATTCCACTTAAAAAAAAATGAACTCCTCCATCTTCAGGTCCTTGAGGGTTTCTAGAGGTATCTGCTCATTGATTTGCCCGTGGGTCAATATGTTTGTGTTACCCCGGCTCTCACCGACCTCCTATATAAACACATGGACGTATAATCTCCCACTAACCGATTTAACATCGGCTCCTGAAAGACCTGAACTAAGCTAAAGTAAACACGTAAAGGTGCAGAGAGTTGAAACATCAAAAAAAAAAAAAGAACCACAGAGGAACTGATGAGTCAAACCAAAGCAAAAACAAATAAATATTTAACTAGATACTGCTCCACTTGAGTCAATGATTTCACATCTTCACTGTCAAATCTTCACTGCTTTGCTTAAAATAATAAATGTGCAAAATCGGTTGTGATTTACATTTATTTATAAGAAAATAAATATTGAATTCTGACTCTTATGTCCTGTAAATGCTTTGAAATATTTAATTATACTCACAAGTGGCTGTAAAAGTGTAAAGAAAAAGTCAGAAAAAGCTGAAGCCAGATTTAAGGCTCAGCTTTGTATGATGTTACAGACTGAATATAAAACACATATCTAATGGCTTCACAATAGTTTGTCATTTGTAGATTGCTATGCAGAAATAATATGACATTTGTAATTAAATCCTTCCCTTTTCAATAGTTTATATAGTGTTTTGCTGTGTAGTAACATCATCTTAAACTCACTGTTATTTGTGCTCAGATGATTGATATGACACAACTCTATTCTTTGGAAATGTACAGATTGTGAATCATAAACTATAGTTTCAGGTCTTGATTCCGGCGAGTTATGATAAACTACTTCATAAACACATCCATATTACTGCACTATACAAACTGCTTTACGTTTTGATTAACTGGAAGAGCTAAGATGGAATGAGTTGTGGAAATAAATGGAAAGGAAAAAAATTAATTAAACACTATGAAATGAATGAGAGAAACTGAAGAGCTGTAATGAAGCATCGACTCTTGAACAGGGTGTGTGGTCTGTTTGCTTATTTCATACCTGCTGTAAAAGTCTGTCTGGTCAGTGTTTCACATCAGGCCTAACACCCCCCCAGTGTGATAAAGTGAATGTAAACCACAGCATCTTGCAGCTTATTGTTTTATTATCCATGTGTTCCACTAGAGTTCAGTTCAAAATGCATCTTTATCATCTCAAAATACACACGGCTTGTATTCTGATTAAATATTTTTTGTAATATCAGGTTTTGCTTTGATAAATTTCAGGAGCAAATCTTCAGAAATTGTAACAACATGATGTACAGTGGTGGAAAAATGTTTTTGGACAACCCATGTTGAAACTGTCAAGAAGTTAATTATGTTGTTATTTTTTTTTTATTTGTGCCTGTCTGATGCAGCCAAACCTTTTGAAACATAAAAAAAATTCTGCAGATATTTCATGGCAATATTTGAGATTGTGTAACATTTTTAGGGTGTCCAGAATCTTTTTTTTCCAACAACTGTATTTGTGTCCTGTTTACAGACCTGGCATTTTTGGACGCATCGGGACGCAGTATCTTCACTGCTACCAGAAGAGGGCGACCTTTTCTCACATTGAAAGGAAACTCCAAGTTGGGAAGGTCCTGAGGGTTCTCGATTTCACACAGGTGTACCTTTCACCCAAAAAAACACAAGCACTGGTAAAAGACAAGCACCCACCAACACCTACCATCAAATCTATCCTCAAAATCCTCACCTCCCCAAACTGTCCCTCTCCCAGTTTCTCCTTGAAGATGAGACACTGTCGCGGCAGCTCCGGCAGTGGGGCAGCATCAGCCCCAGGGCTCGAAGAGGCCAACGCAGGCACAGCGTAGGTGTTGTTACCACTGACGCCCTGCAGGCTCACAATGTCTGCCTCTGCATAGTGGGGGACACTGGGAGGCAGCGGGGGAGACACTGGGGGAGACAAGGAGGGATAAGGGGGGGAGCCAGGGTAGGGGGGAGGCTCCTCCTGAGCAGGAGGGAAACCCTTCTCCATATCAGTATCCAGACCACAGGCTGAGGAGGTGGGACAGGGTGGATGACATGGGGAGGAAAAAAACTCTTGATAAGGATTTGAAAACCTTTTAATATAAGTAATTCATATGCTTTTAGAAAATGTGCCAAAGTCATAGCTTGGTTTGGGGGAATTTCATGACAGTAAACCTAAACCTCAACAACAACAAGATTATGTGCAAAACAGAAATAGAAGACTGAACATTAAAGTAAATGCCAGTAAATAAAAAAGGTAAAAGAATGGGCAAGATGTCATAAATAAATTATAATCAAGTAACAACAACAAAACCTGATAATTCAGTGAAAGAAAATCCATATCCAGAGACTTCTCTAAAGATCTCGAGGTTAAGGTTTAAATATGAGACGTAGAAGACCTTGACCAGGGTGTCTGAATGTGAAAGCGATGAACCTCTGTTAAAGTGATAATAACCTACCGGCAACAGAAAAACCTTCCAGAGCTGATTCAGTCTCTGCTACAGAACATAATAACATGAACAGGACATTATTCATGTATTTGAAAAGAACTGATCCAACAATATTTACAATTAGGATTACTCATCTTTTTTTTGATACTTGCAGGTTCAATATTTAGATGCATGTGCTTATGTGAAGCTTGTTGGAGTCTGTGTTGTGCTTTGTGCTTCATGTTGGTTGTTGTAGTTTGTTTACTCCATTTCTATGCTAATGATAGGGAGTGTTGTACACTGTTGCACTGTAGAGCAGCCTGAAGACAGACATTGAAGTACTCAGGGGCAAAAGTAAGAATTTTCACCAGTGGGTAACAACTTCAGCTTGAAAGTGAAGCCAATGTGGAGATCTTTTCAAGTGTAAAGCCAACAGATGCTGGGTCCAACAGACTTAAACTGACATTCTTCTCTTCTAATGCTAGTTGTTTGTTTCTAGCAGTCAATCTGGTCTCATTCGTTTTTATCTCTAATAAGTGTTCTGGTCCATCTAATATTACTTAGATCAGGGGTGTCCAAATGGGGTCCTCGAGGGCTGGTATCCTGCATGTTTTGGATGTTTCCTTCTTCCAGCACACCTGGTCCAATTAACGATCAGCACATCACCATGCTCTGCAGAAGCCTGATAACAACATAATGGCCTCCAGGTGTGATGGAAGAGGGAAATATCCAAAACATGCAGGACACCAGCCCTCGAGGACCGGATTTGGACGCCCCTGACTTAGACAAGCTGATGTCTGATTTTCTATTACCAATCTAGCTGTAGAGTTGGACTTTTGGAGCTTCCGTTCCATTTTGACATCTGATGATATTGTGTTATTGTGTTAGTAAACTAGTCCTTTTTACCTTCAGACCTTAGTCATGGCCTTTTGTTCAAATGCCACCACTTCTGGGCTCAAAAAAGCCAAGATGACAAAGACAAAACATAAATTTTTGGCTTCAAAATTGCAGTGTGTCAGTGGTGTCACTTTGGTTCCGTCCACTGCTTATTTACAGTATGTAATTTTTACAGAAAATCCTGCCCAAAGTCTCTAAATAGAAATCAGTGCACACAGGCTATTATCACAGATGAGTCATTAGCTCAGAAATGGAGTTAAGACAGGAAAGTATACAACACATCGAACCTTCAAAAAACAATGATTGAGTTCATCAAACCTATATCCTATATTTCTATTTCATCTATTTTTAAAGAGTGGCCTCATGATATCATATACTGTAATGATATGTGCTAAGCAAAGCTCTAAGCTGAAACTACTAGAGGAAAAAAAAGGCGGTGTATCAGTTTGTATAACTGATTTAGTTTGAAAATGTATAAAATTCCCCAAAAGCAAAACTACCTTTCAAACAAAGCATGAGTTGTTTGGAATGGTGAGTGATGAGCATGACTAAGTATGTGTGTACAGGAGGATGATGAAGGTCAAGCACATGCAGAACAGATTAATCATATCTGGGAAGCAGGTTTTTGAGGATGGACTGTGAGTGAGAGCACTCCTACTGCCCCAACCCTGAGTTGGCCCAGTCTGAGGTCTCTTACCCTGGGGCACATTGAGGCTCTTTTCCTGAGCCCGAGTGCTGCTGGGGACGACTAGGGGTCTTGAGCCTTTTCTGTGATCTGACAGGAGCAGGTGATAGGCTGGGTTGTTTAACAGCAAGGCTGGGAGGGTACATGAACATAAACACAAACACACACACACACACACACAAGCACGGGACAGGGTGGGGTACACGCAGGCACCAAGTATGGATGGTACAAAATGAAACACAAAAAATACACACATAACAAAACAAAATAATAACCATTAGCGGGACTTTGTTAGCATATCCATTATGATACAGGGGGAAGAGGAGGGGAAGCACCAACACATGGAGCACAGAACAGAACAGAGCAGGCAAAATTAACACAACTCAGGCCACAACCAAACATAACAAGAACCAGCAGATGAAATAATGATTCTGTTACTCATGTTATTTCAATCTCACTCAGGCGCCTAGTAAAGATGGCATGCCGACCTCCTGTGGTGCAATGCAACTAAAGGAATGTCTTTTCTTTCCTTGCTGCGCTTTTTTCTCCTTTTCTTTTTCTTCACTTTTCTGAGAACAATAACTCCTTTGTTCCCCTATAAGCTGTGCATCTTCTTGGAACCACTGTTCCTCTAAGGGCGTTTGGTTTGATTTACTTTGTTTAGTGTGGTGAAACACATGGTAAGACCAGTGTTTTCTTGATACACACATCTTTCTCCTGCACCCCTTTTCCAAATGAGTTTATTCATTATTGATATAATTCACAAACTGAGGTTTGCAAAAAAACAAAAGCACATAAACTAAGCAGTCTGTACAAACCACAATAATGTAATAAAGGAAATTTAATTCTTCATATAATGAAAAGTGCATTGTTTCACATTCTCCACCAACTCCATACTCAATGTGGCTGACCAATGTGTTTCATTATTTTTTACTGCACTACTATATTATTTTTCTTTATTTAATTGTATTGTCTTTATTATTGTATTACTATATGTGTGCTTGTTTGTCACACATCTTACCTGTGCTGTCTCTGTGATCCCTCGGCCGAAGCAAAGCGCTGGGCTCCTGGTACTCCCCTTCTCCATCTCTGTCATGGTCCCGATCATCAGGGAAAGTGTGTATGCGCTGGTAGCGACTTGAATAGCTGTGAGTGTTGTTGATGACGACATTATCGGAGGGCACTGACAGATGGACCCGCAGCTCATCGCTGGACAGACTCCCCTGGGCCTGAGACGACAGAGGCTGCACTTAAATACAGGTGATATCAATGTTTAATGCGAATCCCTGAATGGTAAATGGATGCTTTTCTTTCTCTGTAATATTCGAATTTCTTCACAGTGTTTTGAAATTCACTCATTCGAACAGTGAAACAGTCACGGGAGCAACTTGGGGTTCAGTCTCTGGACAGAGGATGGGGTTTTAACCACCACTCTGACACTTCAAACAGCTTTAAAGGAAGGACTGTGAATTCATGAGTAATGTAATCAGATGACACAATAAATTACCTGTTACCTGTGTAATCTGTACAGAAATATTGATTACAAGGAGTTACAGCCAAATAAACTAATTTTGATGTTTAGTATATATACTGAATTTATTAATTTTTATTTTATTCGTTTATTTATCAGGGATAATACAGTGTAACATAATGGACATACAGACCATCTAATGTTCTACACAGAGTAAATAGTGTTTAGCTACTTTGCAACTCCTGTCCCCACTTTTACAGGAAAGAATTACATTTACAATATAAACAACAATATAAAAAGAGTATAAATAGTATAAGCGAACAGTATAAAAAACTAATTCCCATCTACCTAAAATTAACATACACATTCCAAAAAAAAAAAGTTCAACTTTAACAAAATTATACATTTTAATCATGGAAAGAGGTGGGTGGTGATGGGGAAAAAAGACATTCCATTTTAAACCCAGGAACCTTTACTAAATATTTAACAGTGCTGGCTGTTGTTATTATTGTGATACATTTATGTCACCTGCCACTGACTAATTTTATTTGGTTGTATGTTAACATTAACTAGTCACACATAAGCCATTATATTTTAGAAATATCCTTCCAGCTCTGATAACATGACTCCTGTAACCCAGTGATACATGTTTATTTCTAACTGATGCTCCAAAAATTCAGCAGCTACACCCTAGCTATCTGATCACCCAAACACCTCCAAGAATAACTGATAATTAAAATTCGTGGTGCAGACTGCTGGCTGCTTTCACATGGGTTCTCTCTTTCCTCACCTTGCCAAGGATCTTTTTCCAATACTGCCTCCAAAGAATAACAGCAATGACAGCCAGCAGCAGCAGGATTATGCCCACCAGGCAGCCTATTAGGATGGCCGTGTTGCTGCTATCATCTTTGGCTACAGGAAGCCCTGCCTTTGGAGACACAGCAGCAAATTCTGGCCCTGAAAAGGCGAACACAAGACAACATGAGGGGTGTTTATATCTTTGTGTGGTTCGCTGGCTGAAACATGCGGTTACTGGTCTGATGTGATGTGTTCACTGTACAACACAGCATCTGTTTTGTGTGTGAGTTTGTGAACGTTAGTGTTTTTGGGTTCAGTCATGCACTCACTGGGGTCACACAGTTTCACCAGGATAACTAAACATCTGACGGGTACTGTCTCTGAGTATGCATTCAGTATTCTTGTTCATACCGCAGGCCTTCTCAGTCTGCTGTTCTGTGTGAACAGTGTTTTGCTTTGAAGTAAACTATTAATCAGAATCCTGCATTGTTTTTCGACTTGGCATGTCATTTAAATGAGGGATGAAAGAGTTTGCTCAGTGCAGTTTGATGTAAATTTTACTCATAAAAGAAACTCTTAAAACCAGAATCTGAACAAATAGCTGAGTTAAGAAGGCCCAAAGATATTGGCACGCACACTTGACACGATGCATCTATGAATAAAACATGTATAAACAATTATACACCTGCATGCACATACATCTACCAGGCAAAAACTTACACACCACATTGTCATAACAGAAAACACCCCCTGTCCCTTTCCCTCTGTCAATTCGACACCATGTGGGTAATAAACAAACTCTAACAGAGGCATTTAACCACAACCAGTAAAAGGACAAAGCGGAATACACGCCACAGAAAACCATTTCCAGCTTTTTAAAAAAGCCTGTTATTGTTTAGCTGCGTAGACCAGAGCCAGCTCCCCTGAAAAACATGCAGTTTGTATGACCACAGGAAGCCAAGTTGTTATTGTACATAAATATAAAGCACTGTAGCTCTGTTAGTGTTTTTCCTACAGCTGTGTATCTCCATACTCAGAGAACAGAGCCCAGTGCCAAAGCCTGCCCCCACGAGCCCTCTTCCATTATACTTCATACTCGCTACCGAGCAGTGGGACAGTTTTAAGATGCTGGAGGAATGCCAGAGCGGATGTAGCTCGCTCTCCTCCCTCCATTCATCTTTTCTTTTTTTTTTTTTTTGGCGCTCTCACCTGTCAGCGTCCAGTTACCAGTGGTTTCCATCATGAAGGTGGTGTTGGTGGGGGGTTCTGGAGGAGCGAGGGATGGACAAAGGAGTAGAGGCAACGAATGAGAAGTGAAGTGATGAAGACTCAGAGGAGAGTGAGGAATTAAGGAAAGTAGGAAAAGCATGATGCTGCCTTATTTGTCTTTTCAGCAAAAATAAAAACGAAACATACCACAGACCTCTAAAAGCCAGAATGAGCTGTCAACTTTGAAATGATCAATACCGGCATTTCTTTCTTAGCCAGATTTGTCTTACCAAGTCTGTAAGATTACAATCTTATGTTGGGGTTGGTTCAGAAAGCCTTGGCTTGAGGCCAAATCAGACAGGGGCCTCCTTTGGCACTGCCTGCCTTTGGGTCTACTTTAGAAACATGGCTTAGGCACAATGCCGACATGCTCACACTCATCACGACTGTTGGAGAAAGGCAGGCACATCTCTGCCTCATCATAAGAGGTGATGAGGCAGAGATCAGGGGAATTAGAGAGGCAGCAGACTGACGGAAGGGCTGGATGAAGCGGTTGGGTGGGTGATGACAGGGGCCGACACAGAAATATTGGACAGTGGATAGCAAGAGAGGAAAATCTAGAGAAAAAGGGTGGGGGGTGAAAAGAGAGAGAGAGGGGGGGAAGAGGAGCAGGACTTACCGGAATGGCCTAGGGTGGCGTTGGAGGGGCTGAAGGGAGATGTAGGAGCTGAGGAGGTGTGGTTAACAGTTGGAGGAGAGGAGCTGGGGAAATGAGGAATATTGGGAAAATTATGGGGAAATGAATCAGCATCTGTGACATCGTCAGCAAACGGCTCTGAAAAAGAAAAAGAGAGCAAGAAGGACAATTCAATAAAAATAAATGAGGTTTTGAATATGCAGGGAGTTTTCTTGTTGCATAACACACCTCATCTTCAGCTGTTGTGGTCATAGCTTGTTGTTTTTCCCAGACAAGACAGCATCTTAGTCATTTATGTTAATTACCTTTGGGCTTTCAACAGAGTGCTATTGTTTTCTGACAAATCTAGCTGATTACTCACTACCCTTTGTTACCTTGTAAAGTAACTACTGCTGTGTTTGAGCAGTAGCCATCCTATCTAAAAGAAGCTACAAAGCAAGTCATCTCAGATTTTTATGCTAGTAATATGTCATTTCAGTTTTCTGTAGACTTTGGAGTACAAGAAGAATCATTGAGACAGCTCTACCCATAAAAATACGAGTAGACGTGGGAAGAAAAGAAACAAAGACCAAATGCTTCTTTGCAGGACCATATTTATTACTAGTAGTAGTAGGAGTAGTGTTTATCTATGTTTAACACACATGTGTATATAAAAAAAAAACTTATTCCTTCAGTTTTATTGCATTTAAGGAGAATTATTCCTGTCCTAACATCCAAACCAATTTCAGTCTAAATGGATGGGACAAAAACACACAGTAGAAAGTGGAAAGGACAACTCTTTAGTCAATCCATCAGTGCATATAATGATAAATCCAACTTGACAAAACAGACAAGAAAGGTGAGAAAAGGCCACAGAGGAAATGTCAGAATGTTTCAAGTCCGGTTGCTGACATTTAAAACTGATTTGCACATTGGACTAAAGTAAATTGTTAATTATTTTCACAATAGCGTTTTTATGTTATTTGAAATTACAATGCTCTTACAGCCTTTGGATTGCATTAAAATGGTCTAAGGCTCAGTCAGCTTTGCATAGAAATGGCAAGGAGAAATGTCCTAGGGGCTATTGTTTCTTTTTTTTTTTTTTAACTTGCATAATTTTTAGTAAGTAAAGAATTATGCTATTCTATTAACTCAGGATGTGAGATTACAGATAGATTTAGTGTCTAACTCCAGACCCTCCCACATACAGAAATAGAGGCGGTAAAGTCTTTATCAGATACTGTAGAGCAAATGACTTACTGCAGCGCCAAAAACCCACTCAACAATGGAGTCTTGGCTTTACAAATACAATGACCTTTATCATCTGATAATATTCACCCTACTTTTGCACTCTCGCTATCTATATATACACTATATGCTTGCTTTTTTCTTAAAAATCAATTCTGCACCTGTATTTCTACTTGAAGAGGACTAGTAATTTTATCATATATGTTGGATTTGTTTCCATTAATTTGGCCAGTGGGTGAATATCCTCCTGAGACCCAGGAATATGAACATTTTTGCTTTTTTTACATTCAAAAAATTGTCTTGATTAGAAACTGCATAATGCAACAGGTTTATGAGAGACATTTTTAAAATTATTTGTATTTATTTTTTTATCCTTTGCAACTGACAGCATTTTTTGAAGTAAAACTGTCAAACTTTTGTCCCCTACAGAGGACAAAAATGCATTGCTGGGTCTCAGGAGGATATGACGTCTACAAGTGCTATAAACAGCTTGAAAAGGATAAAGAAAATAATCATATGAAAATGTATTTACATTGTATGGCTGCTGATAGAAATTAAGTTACAAAAGACTAGAAGGTTTTAATATTTTTGGGTACGGCAAGAAAAGCCAGTTTTCTGAACACAGGCCAACTCTTGTGTATCATTCATCAAAAGCCTGGCACCACTCCAGTTCCCCGGCATGTCGGACCTCTGCTGAGCCGAATCATTTTAACTAGCAGAGGTAAGTTAACTTTGCTGATTCTTATCACACTGCGACTGACAGTGTTGTTGAGCAGAAAGGACAGTTTAATTAGTCACAGCAGTCTCAGTTGGAGAGGAGCGGTGGAGTGCTCCATCTGACTTCCAATCAGATACACATAAATCCTGTCTAAAGGGAGGCTGCTGAAAACCCTCTCTCTTTCTGTTTGCTGTATGGGTCTGGTTCACCACATAAACAGGGCTATAACAAAGACTAAGTTCATTGTACCTTCCAAATTAATTTAAAAGACCACTATGTTAAATGAGCCTGTGTGTGTGTAAAGTGAAGTTTAAGCACCTTTTATGTAATTTGGGCTAAACTAATTTATCCTGTTTGTCCTCAAATTGTTTTTATGAGAAAAGAATAGCATTACTATTGCCTTTTCATTGAAAATAATTCCAGGGTCAGGGACTAGACAAGGCCACTGACTGTGAAAGATGCTGATACCCTAAATTAATTAAATGCACAAGGCAAGGACAAAAACATCATTGCCTCCGTCTGTGGAGGGTCGTATTAAGTCTGGAGCAAAAACTAGCTCATCAGGTTTCTGGTTACCCTTTATATGACTTTGAGCATTTAAAGAAAAGCTGATTTGGACTAAAGCTACAGGAAAACAATCGGTTTCAGGTGTCAATTTTTTTTATGTTGCCTGTGGCTATAATTAGCCGAATGTCTCCTGGACCTCATGGACAGTGCCAGGCGTAGTTGCTAGGATATCTGTGACGCAAATGCAAAGTTTCTTTAGAGGGAAAAACTGCATGTCAAAGCAAAAGAAACACATTTCTTTAAATCCCTTCAATTCTTCTTCTGCTTACCAGAGAGAAATGATATCTCGCTGATGAGGAGCCAGCGATCAGCAAAAAAGAATTTGCAGCGCAGGATCTGTGCCAGCCGGCCGCGCAGAGGCAGGGTGATGGGTCGTGACGAGGGGTCCTTCAGATCCTCCAGAGGCACAAGCAAAGTGAGGGCAGGAGACGACCACTGCTGGAGGATGCCAGGCTTAAAAAGACACTCTACTTTGCTGAAAACTCGTACCCCCTGTGTGTGACGGTTGTTACTGTGCACCTAGAAGAAAAAGCATGTCGGGGGAAAAAAAAAAAAAAGAGCACAGTTGAGCAAATTGTCTTTTAATTAGCTACACATCTAAATTAGCTTGGCCCTTCAGCAAATAACAGAAGTCTAAGAAAAATCCAGACCTTGGTCGTCCATGATTTGAGAATCAAGCAGGACGAGATTCAATTAACACATAAAAATTAATGACACACTCATCTTGTTCACCCTTAATTGTTTTGGCACAAGCGAGAGAAGTGAATTAATGCAGATTACCAGAGCCAAGAGAGGGGTTGAAGGAAAAGTACGTTTATAACAGAAGGCGGATGAAGAGGATGAAGATCTATTTTTCTGACTAATAGAACCAAGGAAAGGCCAAGAAGAGAGTGATCTATAGCAGCAGATCTAATACATGAGCTGTTGTTGTGGACAGAAGGAGGAAGACGAATTTGAGCAGAAGGATAAGGAGGAATAGGAAAATGGAGTCTGAATATGAGATCAAATACAGACCTGACAGACAACTACGTAGGTTTCTTATATTTTTCAGTGGGAGAAGAGGTGCCCTGACAGGTTTGCTATTAACCTCACACTTAATATAGGCCGAGCCACTCTAACTTAATCCATATGTTAATGCACGCACAGACACATGAAGAACAGCTGCACCAGATGTCGGATTCACGTGCAACTGAGTCTGGAGGGAGGTTTCTCCTGCATTTTGGTGGTAGTGGGGGTCTGTATAATAAGTCAATAGAGTCAAAGTAATTCTCTACTCCTTTAGGGAATCCAACTCCAATAACCTACACTCGGCATAATTTGAGAGCATAACTTTGCATTCATTATGTTTTATCATAAATCTAACGTCCATTATAAATTCTCTCTGATCTTTTTGTTTTCTTACCCCGTCTTTTACATGCGGTTACAAATAAAAGTTCTGTACAAAATCCCACATGACAGAAACTGTATCTTTGCAAAGTTAGTGCAGTGTGGGTCCCATGTGGAAGAATAACCTTGTTCTACTAGAGTTGGAGGAAGTGCAGTTCATGACTGACAAAAGGTTAAAGAGCAGACTTCCCGAAGGGAGAGTGATTAGGCGCGGGTTAAGAAACTGTGCGCTCCAGAGACAAGTCAAGGCAGAGTTAGGTTCAGGTTCCCATTTTTTATTTATTTGACCTGTGGGTCTGACATATCCGCTCTGCCAGGCCAGCAAAACAGTGTTATGTCAGCTGAGGTTAGCGTCGGGAAACCACTGGGGAAAAGGCAGGAAAAACAGGATAAGCTTTGGAAAACACTTGGAATACCCCTGGGAGGGATTTTAAAGGGTAACTATGAAACACTAGGAAAAGAATGGACATGCAGATGAAGGGAAAAGCTAATAAAGATCATCCAGAAATGAGGCAGCTCATCTGAAACGTAAAAGATTACATTCAACAGTAATTTCAAAAGTTTCATCAGACGCAAAAAAAAAAAAAATCAGCCTAATGTCATAACACCGATCGTGATTCCTGCTGTTCACTTTGCACATGTATAGGGTAAATCCCACCCAAACCAACATTCCATCCCACGTCCAACGAGACAACCCAGTTATAATTCAAACTGTGTTGCTTCATATTATCATCTCCCCCTGTTGCTCTACAAACTAACCCCAAAAGCCACACAGACGCACAAACAGTCTGATGCAACTCAGTGGCACCCAGAAAACCGATCGCAGACACACTGTCCCATGATAAACAACGGCGCATTAAAACTAATTAAATGGATGCAGAGCTATTCCAGTCAAATGCAGTTTTCTGGAGAGGTGGCACATTAACAGTGTTACTCTAGTGAAAAAAGAAGCAACTCTGCTGTGGAGTTAGTTTTAGAGGTCACACATCACCTAAACTGGCTGGATAAACTCAACAGTAATTTCTAAAGAGTTTCATCAGACGCAAAAAAAAAAAAAAAAGAATCAGCCTAATGTCCCACCATTATCACTATGGCATTCTTGACTTGTGCTAATGGGGTAATTTATTTTTTGAACCAATGCATTAATTAACAGTTAATAGTTCTTCGTCAGCATACTTGGCTTCACATAATACACAAGAATCATTTATAGAAAAGAGCTCATTTTAAAACAATAAGGCCTCACAGAAAAACCATTTTATTCCATTAATAATCAGTATTACACATGAGTGTGCGCCAAAATAAAATCAGATCATGTACTTTAATATTCAGTATTATACATCAGTGTTCTGCAAAATCAAATCATCTCCTTTAAAATGGGAGCATGCCATGTATGAAAACAGTTTGCATTTTTTACTGACTTCATTGTTCTTTTTTTTTAGATACAGACAGGAAAGATGTGGCTAGCGGGACTTGAAATGGCATATTGCAGATGAGATATATGTAACTGAACCACTGAGCCACAGGGATGTCTGTGTACTGTTGTTATTGTGCTCAAAAAAACACTGACATTACACTGAGGAATCCACATCCTGTATAACTCTGTGACATTAATTTAAATGCAAAAAACCCCACTGTATATTCTCACATTGCTTGGTGCCTACCTGCATGTTATGAAAGATACGTGGTTTCTCAAAGTGAAACTCAATGTCAACACTGCCTTGCCCCAGAGCTTCCCGACTCCAGCCCAGGTAGTCGTACCCGGGCCACACTCTCAGCTCTTTAGTTTGTATGAAGTCGTCTCCTCCCAGGACCCCGTCACACAGCTGACCCAAGCCTCCAAACTGCATCCTGCACAAACACATACACACTAGAGATGAGTTAAACTGTGGCTGTTTGCAGAAATGATGCTGCTGATGCTGCAGACTGGCTGTCACTTTCTATTTACAAATGCATTCATGATGAATAAATAGGCATGCATACTTAGATCCACAGGCTAGTCCACGTCTAGTGCCTGAACACAAAAAGGTCACACATACACCCACATCTGTTGCAAATATGTCTGGATTACATCAAAAGTGTTCTTACTAGCTCGCCTGCTAGAAAAAACATTTCAGCCCCATTAACCACACAGCCTATGAAAGTGAGGACCTCCCCAATTTCTTCTTCAACACCCCCCACCCCCCCTTTTTTTTTTCTTCCTGCCAAAACATTATGGCCAGGAAACATGCCTCAAATCCCTAAGCAGCAAAAGAAAATTATGTCATTCCCTTTTGATTAGGCGGACACCAGAATTACTTTTAAGAAAAAGAATTGGCTGACATCCCACTTTAGTGTTAACAGATGTGATGGACGCTGGGAAGAGGCTTTTGGTCTTCCATTAATCAAACCACGTTTCTCTCCACTTTATTGACTATACATTTGGGATGTTTTATCACAGTCATACTTGCAAAAGCATTGTTGCAATTTACCAAGGACATGTCTGTGAATCCAGGCAAAGTATGGAAATGAGACACTTACTCATGTATAAAAATATATCAGCCAGAGCTGCTGAATATCTTACCCTTGCTCAGTGCTGCCATCGTAGGTGGAATCATTTAGGTAGACAGGCATGCCAGAGAGGTGCATGATGTGACCAGCTGGAGCTGTATACGCCTTCAACCCATCTGAATGAGGCAAAACAAGAGATGAACAAATACTCAGTCATGTGACAAAACTTCATTTTATAATATGTTTAGAGGACACGCGTCCAGAACCTGCCTGTGAAACCGTTTTATTTCTGTTAAGCTGAGTGCATTTCTTGAGCCAACGTTTAACGGTAATCAGTGCTGCAGGGAAACAGCAACAGCTGGTTTTTAAGTAATAAAACAAATGATTAGGTCGAGGGCTTGGGGTACGAAACCCCAGCCACCATTAACCAGTGAAACTCAAGCCTCTCCGCTTCAGCATACAGCTAATCAGCCAGCTCCCTAAGAACAGCACTGACGTCAGACTACAGCCCACAGCTCTGCTACCCATAATAAACAATGCTTCACACCGGATTTACAGCATGTGTTTGTCTGCAGACTGCAGCTCTGGTGTGCGCCTGTATATGTAATTCACTCTTGTACCTCTGTGGGATTACATTAGGGTCAAGCGGGTTCATACTGCTGAATATTAAATAAACACAGGAAGGACAAGAAGGACAACATACAATCTGATACAGGATGAAATGATAATGTGAATTTGTATAAAATGTGACATTCAGTACAGTCTGTATAATCTCTGGCCTGCAGATAAACTGTGTTGCAGTGCGTCAGTATCCACATCTGAGCATATTTTAGAAAGATGGTTTCCCTGAAGACAGAAACTAGGAACTGGGGCTTTTAGCCTCAGTGACAGCTCTGATTTACAGGCAGCCCAGTGCTGTCTAAGGGAGGCGGATGGGGCAGCAGAGGAGGTGAGCCAGTCATAAATACTCAGTTAGTCAGTGTTGTGCTTCAAGAAACATAGAGACTAACACCATTTATCACTGAGAGGCGTCTTTTATCTGGGCAAACCCCAGTGAGGTTGTAAATTTGATTCAATGCTACAAATCAATGCATGGGATGTATAGGGAAAACACGCATATGTAATCATTACCATCGAACAAATCCCACTATTTTCCATCTGATACAGCCATAAAAATCTATGACAACACTGAACACAGTCAGGTTGTGCCTTGATTTATTTAAACCTGGAGGGCGTACTTCAGAAAATAGACCAAATGAATACCTGAGTTACCACAGAGGTGTGGTGCATTTTACATTTCTAGTCTGTTTGTTTGTGTATTACTCCACAGAAACACTTACCATTCCATACACAACCATAGAGTTCCACCCGGAGGCAAACACTCATAACCCGGTCGGCCAAAGGGTAAAAGCGCACCATACGAGCCACAATAGGAGGACCCAGATCCTTCAATACAACATCATAGGTGTTCTCATTCCCCGATACCACCTACAGGATACAAAATATTCAGTATCAAAACAGTGCATCGCTCGCCTCCGTTGTTATCAGTAGGGTTTGAATGGAACTTGCCTCTAGACTCTGATTTTCATGCAGCATGTGTCTTCAGATTCTATTAGTCTCTGAAAAACTCAAATGAAGTGACTGAATTTTTTTCTTTGATACACAGAGGTGTGAATGGTTACAGATCAAGTGAGTTTTAGAATGTTCGCCTTAGGCACAGCATGTGTGGGAGCAACTTTAACACTGGTTTGCAATCTCTGAATATTTGCTGCATGGCACGGCTCTATATAAAAAACTGAAAAGGGAGAACAAACACAGTATGACTCTTTCCTCAGTTATTGGGCTGATTACCTTGCTTTACTATATAGTCATACCAAACACTGTGTTAGCAAAGTAGTAAAAAATTAATGGAGGGTGGCCAAGCAGAATAAGACATTCTTTTATCAGCTCAAGGTTGGCCACTCATTGCACAGTGTTGAAAACATGAACTCTGAAAAGGAAATGTTATTTAAGAGATCCTTCCAGAAATACTACAAAATTGCTCCTCTTTTAGATAAATAAATCAACTGGAGATGAATTATATAGCCCTCTGTGCTCAAAACAACACATTCATATTAAACTTCCAAAACAAACTGAGTTGTTTATCATCAGTAAGAAACAATCAAACTCATCTGTTTAACCTTCATGTGTCATTTCGTTCCCAAGTCATTTAATAACACGTGTGGCTTTGACTAATTAGTGTGTATACTGTAGATGGACTAATCCCTGTAAAAGGTTCCAGCAGCCATTACTAAGACAAAAACAATTCATACTTAGCTTGCACAGATAATGGTTAATTAATTGTTTTATTTTATTTAGTGGTTTTTAGGGTCATGTTCTCCATTTCTTTGAGCCTCGAGTGTATTACTCATGTTTTTCTACCATCTGTGTTGTCTGTAAAATGTGTATTGAACGTGGGTGTATTGTCTTAGTTATGAATCAATTCTACCTACGGTTCAGTTCACATACATAATATGAATCTGAAACTGTTACACTGGTTGAAAATTATCTGTCCAGACACTTAGCAATATATCCTCACAGTCAGAAGTGCATCATGGCAATATACTAAGATTATTGCTGTGTACAGCGCACGTCTGACTGAATGCATATATTAAGTGCCTGGATATGCAGTTTTCACCTCATGTCACTATGCACCGTCTGGAGAAATCTCATTTGGCTTCTTCATATGTAGATTTTTGTACACAAGACTCCCTCTGCAGCTGAGCCAGACGGGAGCACAAATCCTTCAAATGTTACTGGATTAAATTACAGTACTATAATAGAAGTCATTATGGAATGACTATTATTTTCAGACAACTTTTTGACTGTTTAACAGTAATATCTGTGACCACTAGACAAAGCTCTCCTCACAGACCCTCATTGTTTCTGGGCCACTCGTCTGATCTTACTAAGGTCAAAGAAACCTGCTTACTTCCTGGCTCCAGCGGTCTTTCCAGGTGATCCATTTCACTCCGTCACGAGAATACCGAAGCCGATAACTGCGGGCAAACTCCTGGCCGTGCCCATCAGCGTGACGACCCTGGGTACCGACCAGAGCCAGGAAGTGAAGTTTGCGTAGATCCACCTGCAGAAAACAGGAAATACACCATCAAATCACTAATAACATAATATACCTGTGTATGGAGGGGAATTACACATATGGGGTTTGTTAATTTAAAGGATCACATTAAAAAAAAATTGGCTTTGATGTATGCAGTAAAGTACAGTTTAGTTTACTGTGAATCTGCTCATGGGCTGCATGTTTCATTTCATGGCATAGATATCTCCATCTCCAAAAGGTTATTATCTCAGAACATTTCATCTTGTTGTTGGTAAATGAATAAAAAAAGCATTAAACGTAGTGAAAGTCTGTTCATATTGAAAGATGCATCCTCAGAGGCTCTGAGCAGCTTGTGCAGAAGAAACATCAAGGTTTAACAACAAACTGACTTCCTTGACTTGCAAATAATTCTTTTGACAGACATCACATGCATAAATTGTGGCCCTATTCAGACTGTACTTGAGTAAGGTCCCCCATATGTAACCGAAAGGGACATAATTTCACCTCTTATCTGTGAAGAACCTGGCAATATGATACGTATCATGACATGATATGTTGGGATTTATTTCCATAATTTTATTAAAACAACACTGATATGTAAGAATCAAATAGTATCAAGTACAAAGGGGTTTAAAGATGACATCAAATCAGCTGTCTGATACAAATATTCATTCAAAATTGGTGCAATGTTATTGAGATTTGATTCAATATCACAAAACATAATAGTGCAATATTATTTTAAATCACCCTAAAGTTGGTAATATATTCACTATATTGCCTAAAGTATTGGCTCACCCATCCAAATAATCAGAATCACATGTTCCAATCACTTCCATAGTCACAGGTGTATAAAATCCAGCCCCTAGGCATGCAGACTGCTTTTACACACATTTGTGACAGAATGGGTTTCTCTCAGGAGCTCAGTGAATTCCAGCGTGGAACTGTGATAGGATCAAACCTGTGCAACTAATCCAGGCGTGAAATTTCCTTGCTCCTAAATGTTCCACAGTCAACTGTCAGCTGTATTATAAGAAAGTGGAAGTGTTTGGGAGCAACAGAAACTCAGGCAAGAAGTGGTAGGCCACGTAAACTGACGGAGCGGGGTCAGTGGAAGCTGAGGCGCATAGTGTGAAGAGGTGGACGACCTTCTGCAGAGTCAATGGCTACAGACCTCCAAACTTCATGTGTTCTTCATATTAGCTCCAGAACAGTGTGCAGAGAGCTTCATGGAATGGGTTTCCATGGCCGAACAGCTGCATCCAAGTCATACATCACCAAGTGCAATGCAAAGCGTGGGATGCAGTGGTGTAAAGCACGCCGCCACTGGACTATAGGGCAGTAAAGGCGCCTTCTCTGGAGTGACCAATCGCGCTTCTCTATCTGGCAATCTGATGGACGGGTCTGGGTTTGGTGGTTGCCAGGAGAACGATACTTGTTGGACTGCATTGTGCCAAGTGCAAAGTTTGATGGTGTGAGGTTGTTTTCCAGGAGCTGGGCTTGGCCCATTAGTTCCATTCAAAGGAACTGGGAATGCTTCAGCAGAACAAGACATTTGGACAATTCCATGCTCCCAACTTTGTAGGAACAGTTTGGAGCTGGCCCCTTCCACTACCAACATGACTGTGCACCAGTGCACAAAGCAAGGACCATAAAGACATGGATGATGGAGTCTGGTGTGGATGAACTGGACTGGCCTGCACAGAGTCCTGACCTCAACCCCATAGAACACCTTTGGGATGAATTAGAGCACAGACTGAGAGCCAGGCCTTCTGCTCCAACATCAGTGTGACCTCACAAATGTGCTTTTGGAGGAATGGTCCAAAATTCCCATAAACACACTCCTAAACCATGTGGACAGCTTTCCCACAAGAGTTGAAGCTATTATAGCTGCAAAGGGTGGACCGACGTCATATTGAACCCCATAGACAAGGAATGGGATGTCACTTAAATTCATATGCGAGTCAAGGCAGGTGAGACAATACTTTTGGCAATATAGTGTACATTACACTGCTCAAAAAAATAAAGGGGACACTTAAACTACACAATGTAACTCCAAGTCAATCACACTTCTGTGAACTCAAACTGTCCACTTAGGTAGCAACACTGATTGACAATCAATTTCCCATGCTGTTGTCAAATTCAACTATGTAAAGAACAAAGTATTTAATAAGAATATTTCATTCATTCAGATCTAAGATGTGTTATTTTAGTGTTCCCTTTATTTGAGCAATATATATATATATATATCTTAAAAATCAGAGAAGACCAACTACAAAATCTGACCTGAAGATATTCGGACCCAGAGGGAAAAACAGCTCCTGCAGGACACCATGCCCCATCCCCTTCTCCGGTACTCAGCCTGGCAGAAACAGAAAGATAAAGTTAATTTTAGATTAGACAAAATACAAAAACTTTTTGTAATGCATCCTGACTGAAAAGTTCACCAAATCCTACGGTAACATCCAACAATGCTACCACAAAGACACAAAAACACCCACAACAAGCTGACTACATTAAAACCCCCAGTGCCGGCAGCATGAGCAGGTACCATTGAGAATTGAATACAAACAGTCCAACTCCTCTGCTAACATAAATATTGGATTCCACAGCAGCCAAACATTCATATATAAGTAGGGCAATGCTGTCTGAAAGGGATAATAACAAAATTCAAAGTCATGCAATGGGTAAAGACAGAAAGATGCTGCAGATGGAAAATACTGAGACCACATAGGGCTCATGAGGAGATGAAAGGAGCAGAGTGAAAATTACAGTACTAGCTCTTACACTTTCTTCAAAACCTCACGACAAGATCTGCTGTAAACGGTTAGGGCCGATCATTTACAGAGCTCCTCGGGCCTGATGTGACCACACACATGCACCACTAAAAACATTTTCCCTCTGTGTGACCTTCCTGAGAAGCCAGTTCATACCACCGCTACATACTGGCCACATGAAAACCACAACTTGGCTACGTGGCTGTGAACACTGGATCAGCTGTACAAGAGCTTCAGTGCAGACGCCAGGCCACAACCACGCTCTGACCACTGTGGGGGCTTCTCTCAAAATTAAAGCTGCTGCTCAGACCGCCATAACAAATCACAATATCAACTGGGTCGCACCGACAGCGACGCTTGTATTTTAATCAGACCCGTTCCTCCTTCGATGGGTGAGATCATGCGACAGAAAGCCGCAAGATGATATCAACACATTGTTGTTCACAAAGGGTCCTGAGATGGAGAGGAGGGTGAAGGGGGGAGGAGGAATGTGACTGTGGCACACTTAAATCCACCAGGCACCAGCCAGCAGGATTAACATTACAGCACACTCAACTGCCAAGTACCTAATTTTTCTCCTATTTCTCTCTGGGTCTGTCTTTTGCTTCCTTCCTCAAATCCAGCCAATTCTTCATTCATCTCCACTTCCTCCCTCATTCTCACTTTTCTTATTCCCTTCTTCTGTTCCCCTCTTTCTCTCGAACCAATATGTTAATATTAAATTGCCCAAGAGTAATAAAAGCAGTTGCACCCATGAAAAAAAGCACTCTGCATCCCTCAGCCATTTTCCCTCTTTGAAACCCTGTTTTTGACTTCATTCTCCTCTTCTTCCACTACACCACAGCAATGATCCAGCTATCTTTTTTTTTTGTTTTTTTGTGTCCACTGCACTCTCTCTGCTTTCTCCCTGAAGTCTCTTAAAAAAGAGTTGGGGCTAATAATCATTTTCACATGGTTAGACATTCAGCCAAGAGCCCCAGCCCAGCAGACTCATGGAGACAAATGAACCCACACACATGACTGTAACATGTTGGAAGCTTAACTCAACCCTCGTGAATCTGACCTCTGCCAGACAGACAAGGTGGTAATATAATTACTGTGTGGGTTTTACAAAGACACACACTATCATCTCCTATCATAATCTAATAGACCTCCGACAAATTACTTTAGCACGGAGCCAGACATAAGAAGGCATGCAGACAAACACATTAGTTCAGAGTGACATGAGCATTTATTCCCTTGTAAAAAACTACACGGGCAAATCAGTCTAGTTAGCACGCAGTTAACTTTGTAACTAATGACTTGTGAAAGGGCAAAAGTGACATTTTGACTTTGTGATATGAGTCAATTCTTATCCCAAAGACTGCTCAAAAGAGGAAGTTTTAAAGACCCACACCAGTTTTATTTCATCTACATTTCACTTTTTATGGAAATACAAACATTGTTAATTAGTGCCTCTGCAAAGGCAGCTACGTCTTTGTTATCCTGAGTTTACACAAAGCTACTGCACTGATTTGCATTTAGATTTTGCAGCATCTCCATAACAAGTTGTGCCCTGTCAGTCCCAATTACATTTAAAACGCTGTACCTCAGGAACGGTTTGACAGAATGTCTTAAAATTGGTACTGGCTTTCACTTGGTCTCAAGGATGAACTGATTACATTTTGGTGGCTAAAGGACAAAGCTAATTAGAAAAAAAACACTAAGAGTTGATGAACTACAAAGTCTGTGACTAAGTGTATAATGCTGAGAAAACTGTATCAGTAGGGTATGATCAAAGAATAGTGGAAACATCTGAGGTAAAGGGCTTTTAACCGGATAACAGAACTGTGGGGCCTTGGCTGAGGTACATGCTCTTAGAGTTCCCCTCCATTATTTTAACTGTTATAAAATCATTTAACAAACTCTTAAGGCTATATGTGCAATCCATAACTATGACAGTCATCTCTGCATTAACAATGCAATGGTTACACAGCCATTCCATAGTTTAATTGCAGATTGATTTAAAAAGTCTGCATTACATTATCTACCAGAAATAATCAATAACTGTCAGGAAACTAAGCGGAATTACTTCCCAGAATCTTAAAATTTGTATTTGAAGCTGTCAGTGACACTGCTGACTATACAAAATATCCTCTTAACTAAATCTTGCAAACACACTGTAGTCATCTTTTTACACCAGAGTACTAGTGTGATGTCGCAGTAAGAGTTAACTGAAGTAAAGTGAGTAATTTAGAGTTCACTCCCATAGGGAAATTCAACCCCAACATTTAACCTATCTTAGCACATTCACAAGGAGCACTGGGCTGCCACTGAAGGCGCCTGGGGACCGACTCTAGATCTCTGCTAGTCCCTTTGTCAAGGGCACGGATATGAGAATTAACATAGCACACATATTTTCGACAGCAGCGAAACCAGAGGACATGGAGGAAACCCCCACAGCATGAGGAAACATGCAAACTCCACATAGAAAGGTCTTGATCCAAGTAGAAATCAAACAGAACCTTCTTGACATGAGGTGCAGTGCTGACCACTGTGCCCAACGCTGTGCTGTCGAAGAAACCAAGTGGAATTAATGAATAAACTGGTACTCATTCCTGGCTCCACTGTGGGGACTCTCAATGGACATAATGCATTCCCTGCATCCCTTACCCTCAATATTACAAACAAATGTCTAAAACTGACCTACACCCTGATCTAAACCTAATTCTAAAACTAATCCTAAACTTAAAGTCTCAACACTGTACCCCACAGGATAGTCCACGGTCATAGGCCTTATAACAGGCACGGACAGAACCATCATGACTCCCCCACTGGTTTTTGAACTATTATTTTGAAGCCATCAGTTTGTACTTTGTCTATTGGTAGTTGGCTTTTTAGAGTCAGAACTAATATATTTGGACAAGAGGGGCACTGGGTGAAACATACCACACTAAGTCGAGGTGACACAGTAAAGCAGCAATTTACATTACAAAGTCATTTAATAGCCTTGTTCATCTAACTTGTTAATCACAACTACAGTTAAGCTGTCAGGAAAAAATATCCCTTATTCAACAAACAGAACAATGGAAAATTCAACTCATTAGACAAGCCTTGTGTTAGCAAAAACAAAAAAAAACCTATAAAAGGAGCAATAATTGACAAAACGACCAGCAATAAGTTTATTAGAGGATCCAAATACAATGTATGAGAACAGATTGAATCCTAAAATACTTAATATTTCTAGTGGATTCAGTAGAAGTCTATGGGATCTATGTTTTTTGTAAAGCCGCATCTAGTAGTAGTCAGTGGTACAAAACATTTAGCTACTTCATTGCATGCGCTCACACACACACATGCACACACACTACCTTCCATGTTTGGCTTCAGTGGAGTCTGACCAGGCGCTGGAGGCGGTGATGTCAGAGTCTGGGATGGTGCCATCCTCCATCCCCAAGGCATAACGACACTGAGCTGTAAGGAAAAGTTTGAAAAGAGGAATCAAGAAGATGGATAAAGACGGAGAGCGAGAAACAGAGACAGACGCCGGATAGAGACGTGAGTAACATTCTCATTTGTATGGACCCCATATCCAGGGGAAACTTAATATGTCAACAGTGTCGGCAGCCATCATTGGTCACGGAGCATAATGTTGTTATGTCATCTGTGGGAAAACTTCTGGACTTCACGCTTCATAACCCACATAGACACAGAGTGAGAGCGGAAGAAAAAGCACGAGCAGTTTCCATCCTTTGTAATTTGTTATAGAAACTCTCCGGGTAGAGTCTGTGCTAATGAGTTCATGCAAAATGCAATTGCACTGTTTTGCATCATTTATTTTTTTAAGTCCCATCTGTCCTGTAAAAACTGACTACATTAAAAGAAGTCATCAATATCCTGCTGAGTGTGGACATCTCCTCTGAAGCCCACACCTATCTGTTCCTTTTTTCTTTTTGTCTCTGTGACTTGCTCTACATCCCAGACAAAGCCCTGTCCTCAGGGCCTCAGTCGTCTTGTATCACCCCTTGTTTCTGTTGCCACTGCTCAGGGATTTGCAGCCGAGAACAAAAGAGAGAAAGAAATGAAGGGTGAATGAAAGAACATAGACAGGTCTCAGATATCGCTCCTGACTCCACTCCAGAGGCACGCATTATCAGCTGATCCAGATAGCATGGTCCCAGGCAGGGATTACCCCACGACCCAGCTATCTGAAGTCAGTCATGAGGAGACGATTCTGAAAGGAAGAGGTGGGGAGGGTGAGGGCTGAAGGGAGGGTTAGATTGGTGATAAAGTGGAAAGGGGTACTGACAGTGATATGGGGAGGAAGCTGAGGGTGACAGAAAGAGGCGGGGGTGAGGTGGGCGTCAGTTTCTCGTCATTGAGTCAGCGCACAGGAATGTTGGGCTGCTTGACAAACCCTAAAAACCCCAACGGGTGCAGCAGACAAACACACAATGTTCATCCACACTCTGCAGACAGGTGCCCATTTCATTATATGATGATGATGATTATAACCATCATCACAGCACCAGTCTTCTGCAGTTTTTTCTGTGTCCTTTCCACTCATATATGCCCTTTGCTTTCATATCTTCTCATTTTTCATAAAGCTCTCACTTTCACTAAGCCTTGATGTCAATTTATATTCCGATTTTCCTCAAGATGAAAAGTGAGTTTGTTGTTGTAAATTTGCTGTGTCACAATCTATTTATCATCTCACATGGACGGATCAACTTAACTGTCAATCCTAGCTTCATTTAATGCTGAAATTATTGTGTGATAAATCTGAACATTCACTTCCCCAGCTTCTCAAACCACGCTAATGTCTGAAGACATCACCTTTGGCTGTTTTTGGAGGATACTGTTAGGGAGAAACACACACACACACACACACACACACACACACACACCCACAC
>JAPTYQ010121540.1:0-17069 GCA_029814465.1 Ostorhinchus cyanosoma | reverse complement strand
TGTGTGTGTGTGTGTGTGTGTGTGTGTGTGTGTGTGTGTGTGTGTGTGTGTGTGTGTGTGTGTGTGTGTGTGGGATGTTCAATGAAACGTCCAGTGAGTGGATGTAGAAAAGTGGGACCTGGACAGACTGTCGATCCGAACTCCGTGTTTGGTCTCCGTGTCCTTCGAGTCCATTTTGATGCTGAATTCTTTATCGACGAGCATCACGAAGGAGATGACGCCCGAGTCCGGCTTCATGTAGAGCAGGAACGAGTCTTTGATCACCAGCCAGCTGCCGAAAAAAAATACATATTAAAAGGAAAAAAACCACCTGTTAGAAATGATGAAAAACAGGGTTAGAACGACGAGAACATCTGGAGTTACAGTTTCACACCCGCATGTTTCATGATGTGGTAAAAAAACATCTATTACACAGTTTTATTTCTTTGATCGACATTGAACACGAACACTAATTTTTGTCTGATTTTGTCAGTTGCGTCGTCCTCCTCTTTTATGTTTTGTCGCACCTTTTGCGTCAGTTGTGTTATTGCATTGTTAGCGTTTCGTGTCGTCCATTGTTTTCGTCTCGTAGTGTTTGGTGCGTTTTGCCGGTAGCCTGTATCGGTCATCGGCTAAGGCTGATGTAAAAAAAAAAAAAAAATCAGTATCGGCCCCAAAATATCCATATCGGTCGATCCCCGTTATGTTTCTATATTTTTCTGTATTATATTTTATGAACTGAATCCTCACCGTTTGGACCAACGGTAGCAGATTTTACTGCGACCGCAGCAGTTGAGCCCTGGAATGCGATGTCCGCCGGACCGTTTCAGCACCATCCCCTCCCTGAAACACAACAGAGTCCAGGTTCATGTCGGTCCGTGGTTCTGTCGGCGCAGCAGCGTTCGGATACTCACAGGCCTTTGGGTCCGAGGTCGTGGATGAAGGACAGCTGACTGACGTCGATGAACTCCATCTGGAAAAAACAACAGCAGAGAAAACCATAAAAAAAAAACTATGCAGAAGTTTAAGGGTTAACGGTCGTCGTCGGTTGGTTTTGGTCGTCGTTTATTTCCATCTCGTGTTTTTTACACCGTTTTCAAATATATTTTCGAATCTTTTACGTCATTTCAGTGTTTTTGCATCGTTTTTGTCTCGTTCTTCCACTTTTACATCATTTTCATTTTATTAGGTCTTTTAGGTTTTTTTACACTTTGACGTATATTTGACCTGTTTTTATGCTGTTTTTGTCGTTCTCATCTCAGGACTATTGTCATTTTTTTTTTTTTTTTTTCACGTTTAACTCATTTTCATCTTGTTTCATCTTTTTCAGGCTTTTACATTATTTTGGTCTTTTTTAACGCTGCATCATTATTATCACTTTTGTGTGACTTGTATTATACTTTTTTATGTCTATCTTTTTATATAATTTATTTCATTGTGTCTGTTTTTTTGTATTATTTCTTCCTTTACTTCATTGTCTTTTTTTTTTTTAATTTCTTGGTTATTTCTTGGTTTACTTCATTGTGTCTTTGTGTTGTTTCGTCGTTTATTTTCACTGTGTCTGTTTTTTTTGTGTTACTTTGTCGTTAATTTCACTCTCTTCTTTTTTTCCTTTGTTTTCCAGGTTTCGTGCTTCGTCGGGGTGCAGGGCTTTACCGTTGCGTGGTAGTTCCTGTAGACCGGCATCCTCAGCAGCTTGTTCAGATAATCTTCCAGTTGTTTCTGAGACAGTGGAGACACATCAGAGAGTCAGGACCATGGGATAGATACCAGTGATTGGCCGTTGAGCTTTGTGGGCGTGGTCTGAGTTGGCGTACCCGTCGGCTGGACACCTGGCCTTCTCGCTCCAGTTCGTCGGTTCCTCCTCGGGGGAGGTCGGGCATCCGTCGGACCTCGCTCCTCGTCGCCGGGTTCCTCACCGTGTGACTGGAAACGCAAAACGAAACACTTCAGCGTTTACCGTCAAAACACGACGGAGTGAATGAGCAGAATCGTCCAATCAGATTCTACGGTTCTGTGACGCTACGTCTGGTTTCACTGTTTATGTCCAACATTTTGTCAATATTAAAATTGTCCTAGCATAAAAAAAAAAAAACCTTTGAAAATGTAATAACTGCAGATGATAATGTAATAATACATAAATACAACTGCATTTATTTTTGGTATTTTTTCTGCAGTTTGAGAATAAAAATTAGGGATAGTGGATGGAATAGTCGTCAAATGTATTCATTAGTCCTTCCAGAAATGACATGTTATTCAATTATTAGCTTTATTACATTCAAAATGGCCAAAATTATCATGTTATTGGTCATTATTACATCATTTGTTGCTGCACAAACCACATAATCACATGTTATTGTTTGTAATAAGTTTTCATGTTATTGTCCAAGCATTAAAAAAAAAAAACGATAAAGTAATAATATATAAATACAACTGCATTTATTGAAAACAGGAGGGTTTTTTTGGAGTTTATGAGCAGTTTGATCATTAAAAACAGGTGGCGTTATTACATTTAAAATGGCCCAATTACTATATTATTGACAGATATTATGTTACTGTGAAATAACAGAGTAGAAAAATGAAACAAAAAATATGCTTAATAATAATAATAATAATAATAATAACAATAAATAATTTTGGCCACTTTAAACAAAATAAAACAATAACATAAGAGCATTTTGTTGGTCATGTTATAAGTTATTACACTGTTGTCGTACTATACCAAGTATTTATTATTTCCCCGAACAAAGTTTCAGGGATATTATGTTTTTGGTCCGACCGCCGCCGCTGGATTTCCTTCGTGTGAACGCGATAAATTGAAAAATATTTGGTTTAGAAATTCCATATTTTCCACATCAATGAAAATGATGAAGAAGAACTGATTCGATTTTGGAGGATTTTCCATTTCTAGATCGACCACAAGAGGGCGTTCAAAAGTTTAAAATCACTAAACACTCTTTTGTTCATATCTCTGGAACTGTTTTTCTGATTGACTTCACATCAGATGCAAATGAAAGGTCATGACCTGGGGACGCCGCACGCCATGATGTCATTAAGGACTGGGGGCGTTCGGGGATAAACCCCCAGCCGCCGCTTCCAACAGCGTAAGCCGAGTTTATTTCTGAATTCATCTAATGGTTGTGGTTGTGTTGGGTGTTCGTGCGTCTTCTTCAGACCTGGGTCGTTGGGGCTCTGATCAGGTGACAGCGTGGACGGCGTTCCCTACCTTCGTGACGGCAGCGGCAGCCTCATGAAGGTTTTGTACGTCCTCAGTTCTCGGTGAAGGTCGATGAAGTGTTTCTCCTTCTTCTTCACCAGCCACGAAAACTCCCCGTGTTTCAGCTCGATCTTATAAACCGCCGGCATCGCCTGAAAACAGACAAACATGAAGCACGACTGGACGGCGACGAGAACCCCGGAAGGATCTGACATGAACCCATCAGACGAGACTCAAATGAAGTGTCTGAGCTTTTATTCGATTCAATGTTCAGAATGAAGACAGTAGAATATGAAAGGAAGCCTCAAACACCTTTAGTGAAGCACATTTGTTCAGAATCAAAAGACGAACGTTCTGCTGCGAGGGGGAGGGACCAGACAGCTTTAAAAAAACTAAAAGAAACATCTTATCTCTGCTTTTGCAGCGTTAGAGGGTTAGGGTTTGACCCAGGTTATATTTTAGAGCCCCTTCTACGCTCGGGGGCAGGACGTGGGCGGGGCAAACCGCAGAAGTCAAAGTCAAACCTAATGCTCGTATCTTTTCTCCGCCTCCTGAAACTTTGTAAACTTTCCTTTGAGGGCGCAGGACGTTCCACAGACGAACCACTCACTCACTTTTCTAGTTCTTATTCATTCTTATTCTCTTTTAATGTCTTGTCATTGTGTATCCAGTTGAATATGAGTCAACACTGATTTGAGGTTCCCTGTTTTCGGTTCTTTTTATTTCTGCGTCTGACGTTGCGGTTGTTTCTGTCGTTTCGTCTTATTTCTTGGAGCTGATCAGATGTTTCTCGTACTCAAACTCTAAAGTGTTGGAGGATGCAACGCCACCTTGTTGACGCTCCTGGTGGTGGAGGCGTTGAAGCGGTCCTGCGCCGACGTGAAGCGCTCCACCTCCAGGATCTTGGCGGTGATGGCTGACGTCAGGAACACCTTGGCCTGAGGTTCCTTGAATCCCACCGTGTCGTAGACGGCCGTGAAGGGCAGGTGTTCGGCTGCAGGAGAACGACGCCGTTAGCCGTTAAGTCGGACGGAGGCTCCTCAGAGGTTCGGCGGCGGCTTGGATACTCACCTGCGGCGTCGGCGTCGGTGGCGTCGTAGTCGCTGTCCCCCAGGTCGAGCTCCCGGGTGTCCAGCTTCTCCATGATGTCCGTCATGTCGTTGGCGACCAGCTGCAGGGTGCTGGTGGTGGGCGGGGCCTGCTGCAGCATGGCTAACACTCAGCGTGGAGCCCAGGGCTCACCTGTGGGGGCGGGGACAAGGAGGTCAGAGGTCACATGATCTGTCGTCCAGTAAAGGAACAGATTCTGACGTAGAAGAAACATCTGAAGGACTTTGTACCGAACTGAACCTCATATTTGTGTTTACGTATTATTTTGTTGATTTTTTTGTTCTTTTGATTCATTTTGTTGAATTAGTTTTTCATTTACTGTTTACTGTACGGTTTTTATTCATTTTATTCAGTATTGTTTTTCAGTTGTTGTTCATTTTGTTTATTCTGGAAAATTACGATTCATTTTGGTCAATATTTGGTTTATTTCTAGCTTTTTGGTAAACTCATTTTGTACATTATTTGTACTTTTTTAAAATAGTTTTCATTCATTTTGTCGATATTTTATTCTATTCTTGACATTTTGTTAATTTTGGTCAGTGTTTGTTTTTATTTAGTGCTTGTTTTTATCCATTTTGTTCAATATTTTGTTCAGTTCTTACTCATAAAAAGTTTTGGTCAATACTTGGTTTAAGGAATTTTT
Organism: Ostorhinchus cyanosoma; assembly: GCA_029814465.1. Lineage (NCBI taxonomy): Eukaryota > Metazoa > Chordata > Actinopteri > Kurtiformes > Apogonidae > Ostorhinchus > Ostorhinchus cyanosoma. The sequence goes on along the minus strand of JAPTYQ010121540.1, from coordinate 12,120 downwards.
TTTTTTTTTTACTCGGTTTGTAGAATATTTGTGGGTTTTTTTTATTCATTGTGTTGATATTTTATTCTATTCTTGATTTTGGTCAGTGTTGGGTTTGTTTATTTATTGCTTGATTTGATTCATTTTGTAAAATACTTTATTTATTCATTACTTGTACTAATTTTGTTTATTTGTTAAGTTTTGGGTTCATTTATTTTGCTCAATACATTGTTTAATTATCACTTATTTCTTTATTTTCTGTAGCTTTTAATTCATTTTATTTAATATTTTGTTTAATTATTGCTTGGGTTTATTCATCTCTTCAATATTTTGGGTTTTTTTTCTGTAGTTTACATTTATTTTGTTACTTATTTCTATTCAGTTGGTCGCTCATTCTGTACTTTTTTTTTTATTATTCATTCCATTGTTTTTATTTACTTTGGTCAATATTTGACCGAAGTAAATCTGAAGGTTAGGCTTTTTTGTTTTGTTTTTGTTATTTTTGATGATTATTTGCTTATTTTATCAGTACGTTTATAATTCTTTTTTAAAATATTTTGCTCAATTATTGCTAATAAATTTTTTCTTTGGATAATTTTCATTAATTTTTTTCAATATTTTGTTAATCTACTGCTTGTTTTGACTCATTTTCTGATTATTTGGTTTATTTTATGTAGTTTTTGTTTATTTGTTGATTATATATTCATCTTTTGCTTAGTTTTTATTCAGGTGATTGATCATTTAGGTCATAGTTTTTATTCATTTTGTTGATACTTTTGTGTATTTTTGGTAGTTAACATTTATTTTGTTGATTATATATATATTTATTGACTCTGAGGTTTTGTGTTTCCTTCTATAATCCAATGTTCTTAGTTAAATATGTTCCATGTTTTTTCCTTGTTCTTCTACATCGTCTCCACGTCTTCACATCAGAACAGACTTTAATCCAAACAACAGGATTATGAGACGAGAAACCGAGGAAACCGAGGCCTTTTAACCACATTCCTCAAAATAAAAGTGAGAAAGAGGTCGAACAGTGTTTATATGTGAATGAATCGACTGAATGAGGACTTTTTTTTTTCAGAACTCAGTGTAAAAACGTGAATGTGATGAGAAATACGACACTGAATCATCATAACATTAATTCAGTTCAATGACACAAAATTAAAAAAATAATCATAAAATAAAATTACAAGTAAAACAAATCTTCCAAAACACACCTTTTGTCTCTGAGTTCAACATTCATACCTTCTTTCCGAGTCCATATAAAGAGTGTGATTATAGTTTAAATATTATTTTACATAAGTGACGTTAGAATAAAAAGGACAAAAACATCAGCACCGATAATAAAAGAACCAGAGGAAGAATTATTTCCTATTTTAAACGCCGGCGACTGAACCCTGTCGACGACGGAAGCTGGAGGCGGATTTCAACACTTCCTCCTGTTTCAGAAATTCAGATTCAACATCCAGTTGATTTTGACAAAAACAAAACACGAATGAGTGGATGAAGGTGACGGAGTTCAGCCGCAGACTTTCACTGGTGTTTTCATTCTTTTAGAGTTTTCGTAGCCGCTGCGGTTCAACTGCGGTTTGTCTGCTTTCACTTCCTGTTGAAGATGAAACCGCAGGAAGTCGAACAAACCAGTCATTAAACCCAAACAGGAAACGAAGGAACAGCAGATGGATTTAACCTTTAACCGACGAGAACAAATGAAACACACAGGATTTTAATATATTCAATTTGCATTTATCACTTAAATAAATTCAGATAGATTTGGTTCAATAATTTCTTCAGTTGTTGCCAATTTTGTTTTATTACTTGTTTTTATTTATTTATCAAAAAATTATTTTATTTATTTATACTTTATTCTTGACGATGATTTAGTTTTTTTTTTGTTACATTTGGTTTGTTGACTGGTTATTTTTATTCATTATCTTTAATACATTCTTTAATTATCACTCATGTTGTTTATATTTCATAGTTTTCATCAATTTTGTTACTTTCTTAAAAAAAATTGCTGCAAATTTTTTTGTTTTATGGTTTATTTTTTATTCACTTCATTTTAATCATTTTTTGTTATTTTATTCTTGACATTTATTTTATTTTAGTCAACATTTTATTTCATACTTTTCATTAATTTTGTTACTTTTTTCAGTTGTTGCAAATTCTTTGTTTTATTGCTTGTTTTTATTCACTGCATTTTCTTCATTTTTTTGTTATTTTATTATTATTAATTTATTTTAGTCAACATTTGGTTTGTGTACTGGTTGTTTTTATTCATCATCTTTAATACATTCTTTAATTATCACTTGTGTTATTTATGTTTCATAGTTTTCATCAATTTTGTTAAAAAAATTTCAATTGTTGCAAATTTTGTCTTATTACTTGTTTTTAGTCACTTCATTTTCTTAATTTTCTGTTATTTCATTATTAATTTATTTTAGTCAATGTCATTGTTTAATCATTGCTCATATTGTTTATGTTTTATAGTTTTTATTCATTAGGTACATTTTTTTTTTCAATTGAAACTAATTTAGTTTTTAGTAATTTTATTCAATATTTTGTTCATTTACTGCTTGTTTTTATTGATTTAATTTTCTTAAAATGTTTTAATCTTTTTTTTTTAAAAGTATTTCTGACATTTATTTATTTATTTATTTATTCTGGTCGATGTTTTGGTTTGTTTACTGGTTGTTTTTATTTGTTTTCTTCAAAACACTGTTCAATTATCGCTCATATTGTTTATGTTTATAGTTTTTATCCATTTGGTTCAATAGTTTGTTCATTTACTGCTTGTTTTGATCAATTTTGTTCAATAAAATTTTTCAATTGTTACTAATTTTAGTTTTTATCCATTTTGTTCAATATTTTGTTCATTTACTGTTGTTGTTGACTTAATCTTTTTTATATTTTAAAATCTTTATTCATTTTGTTGATTTTTTTTTTTCATTTAATTTATTGCTTGTTTTTATCTGCCTCATCTTCATATTTTCTAATTTATAGTCATTTTGTCAGGTTGTTTTTTTTTTTTAATCCCCTTTATAGTTATTTATTTATTTAGGTCAATATTTGGTTTGTTTATCACTTCTTTTCATTCATTTTGCTCAATAATGTGTTCATTTATTGCTTATTGTTACAAATTTAATTGATTACTTGTTCATTTTTGAGGGGGTTACAATTCATTTTCTTCAATACATTGTTCAATTATCACTCATAGGTGTTTGTTTTATAGTTTTTATCCCTTTTGTTCAATATTTTGTTCATTTACTGCTTGTGTTTGTTGACTTAATCTTTTTTATATTTTAAAATCTTTATTCATTTTGTTGATTTTTTTTTTCATTTAATTTATTGCTTGTTTTTATCTGCCTCATCTTCATATTTTCTAATTTATAGTCATTTTGTCAGGTTGTTTTTTTTTTTTAATCCCCTTTATAGTTATTTATTTATTTAGGTCAATATTTGGTTTGTTTATCACTTCTTTTCATTCATTTTGCTCAATAATGTGTTCATTTATTGCTTATTGTTACAAATTTAATTGATTACTTGTTCATTTTTGAGGGGGTTACAATTCATTTTCTTCAATACATTGTTCAATTATCACTCATAGGTGTTTGTTTTATAGTTTTTATCCCTTTTGTTCAATATTTTGTTCATTTACTGCTGGTTTTTATTCATTTTGTTAATTCTTTTATGTGTTTTCTGTAGTTTTTATTCATTTTGCTGATTACATTGTTTTTCTATTTATGGTTTTTATTGATTTGATTGATCCATTTGTTTATATTTTCTAGTTTTTATTCATTTTGTTGATTTTCTCCATTTTATTTCTCACAGTATTTATGTGTTTTGGTAACTATTTGGTTTATTTATTGGGATCCTTGGTGCATGTGCAAATGTTTAACATGAAAAGCTGCAGAACAGAAGCCGATGCTGGAGGTGGATGTTGAAAAGATGTAGCGTCGCCTTCACTGCTCATATTCCTGCCTCGAGTTTCACTTTGAACAACTGTCAGTAGAAACTAGAACAGCTTCGGTTACACTTACAGTACGTGCTCAAACACTTCTAGGTCGACGGTCACACGGAATAATGATATTGACGCTCGACATCGCAAAAAAACACAAAACAAAACAAAAAATGAATCCAACAGGACAAAGCAAGACATGACATTAAATTCAAATAAACCAAATTAATTACAGCAAAGTCATAAAATCAAACCAAATCAAACAATAAAACAGAACAGAAATGGAAATAAACTAAATTGCGATGAATTTAAACTAAATGTAATGTAACATCAAATGTAAAGTTAGAAACTGACATAAAGTAACATGAAATAATCTAAAAGTAACAAGTAAACTACGATAAAATCAGATAAAATCAAACGCAATAAAATTACATAAAAAAAAACTAAAGAAACTCAGCTAAAATCAAATTAAAAGACAAAAAAAAACAGAGACAAAATTAAATCAAATACAACAAAATAAAAATAAAATTAAATTCATGGAGAAAAGTCATTCATTTGCACGTTTTGAGTGATTTATTTACAAGAACAAACTTTCAGATTTAGGATTTCGGTCACTTTTGAGGACTTTTAAAGACTAAATCCTGAGTAACAATAACCTAGTTTACTTTCAGCTTTTCCACTAAAATCCCAGATAAACAAATAAAGATTTTATTTTCCTACACTATGTTGCCAAAAGTATTGGGACACCTCTCCATGTGATCATTACAGACTGCGATAAATGTTCAGCTTTAAACCTGGTGGAAACACTTTAACATTAGAGTTAAAGCCTTTTTAAGCTGAAAAAAGTCAAACAACAGCACATTAAACCCACAGATTTAGAATAACAGGTCATTAAAGTTCACACGTGTAAAGGCAGGCGTCCCAATACTTTTGGCAACGTAGTGTTTTAGACTGAAATTCGATTTTATATGAATTTTTTTAAATCATACAACGTGAACGACAACGAAACAAAACACTAAAACACAGGCGTCAAACGTGCTTTTGGATGAATTTATGAAATAAAAAAAGTAATAATGTTAGATTTTAATCCTTTTAGTTCAGGTTCCACATTCAGTCTCAAAAGAACCTTTAAATACTCACAGTTTTCATTTAAGTGTATTTGGACAGCACTCTTCATACACAGGGAAAAAAGATCACGGGAAGAAAAAAAAGAAAAAAAAATCACTTAAAAAGAAAATCGCAGAAGACATAAAAAATCTTGAAAGACATTAAAATAATCAGAAACAAAATGTGTTTTTTTAAAACGCATTAACAGTGAGATCAACACATGAATTATATTAAAACCATACCTTAAAAAACTTACATTTAAATCAAAAAAGTGCATTTAAAAGACACAACTCTTGGAATCTGAGCGTCTCTTTCCAATCGATCAGTTTCAGTTCGTGTCATCCTTCGTTTATCGCAGGGGTTACGATCTAAAAAAAACCGCAAGAGGCAAAATCCGCAAAGTCGTCGGCTTTATTTATTTCTACACTTTTCTCAGACGGGCATTAACATTTTCTCACATTTCTCTCTTGTTTAAACACTTTCAAAGTTCAAACCTTCGTAGATTTTAACCCATAAAGACCCAAACATCCACCAGCGACAAAAACCATCTACAGATAGAAACAGTTTAATACCTGTTCATCCATTAATCCGATCAATATATTTAAAAAAATGGTGTAAATACAGTTCTTCATCTTTTCATGCTCATCAGATATGACCATATTTGGACGTTCAGAGGCTCCGTAGTTACCATGGAAACACCGTCATCTTCTACAACATGGATTCACCAGTAAAACCCACAGAGTTGGATCAGTGACAGTGGATGGAAACACTTGTTTTTTTACATTCAGCGAGCAATATCTATGCTGAAAAAGTCACTTTTTCTTCTTTTTTTGTCCGTTTTAATATTATTAAGTTTGAATTTACTCCCGAGTTTTCATGAACATCTACATGATCTGTGACTTAAACGTAGGAAAATACAGTATTTACACCGAAACATACAAAATGCAGAGGTTAATATTATGAAAAAAATTGGTGATTAATCAGTTAAAGTAAAAAAAAATAAACAAATAAATCATTTAGGAACAGCCACAAAAGTAGCACTGGGTCTTTATGGGTTAAAAAATAAGTACAGTATTACAGAATAAAACCTGCGAGTCCACTTTTTATGCGATGGTTAGCGTTTGTCGAGGAGAAAACTAGCAAACGTACAACGCTTCAGATCGAACATTTATGTAAATTTGGCAAAAGCTGAAAACATTCTGTACTGTACAGGAGACACGGCACGGAGGAGATTGATTGACAGGGGTCTAGAGTCCCTCAGCCAATCAGGACGCAGAACACAATGCGCGTTCATACACTGTGAAAAAAAAAAAAAGAAAAAAAAATTGCACAAAGAAAAAAAATCTGCCAAAGGTGAACCGTGTTAGGGCTTACTGTCCACTAAAACAAAGTATAATTTCACAAAAAAAAAAATCTGAATCATCTGAACAAAAAAAAAACCCAGAAATGTCTTAAGAGAAGTGAGAACAATTTTCATAATATTGCACCTGTTACTACGTATTTTGTGCATCTGTCGATCTGTAAGTTATAATGTGCACATGTAAATCATAAAATAAAGCCTAATATTGTTAAAATTACACATTTTTTTCGGTTTGTTCATGTTATTCACATTGTTCACATTGATCATTCATAGATATAAACAATTTCCATTCTGTCATTTTACTTTTTTTCGCTCTAAAACATAAAGAAAAGTTTGGAGTTGACATTATTTCTGTATTATTATGTTATTATTTGAGCGCTGCAGATCATATTTAGCTGAACGTGGCCCCTGAACTAAAGCTGAAATAAAACTTTTCAAAGTCCAAACCAAACTTCCACTTCATGGACTTGATTCCATTCAAAACCTCCTTTTCCTGGTTCGTTCATAAATATTAGAATTTATTCTGTTTCGGAGCCATAATCGATATGAGCTTGGACTCATCCTCTGTTTTTTTTTTTTTGGCCTCCAGACCCAGATCACCGTTCCACTGATTATTGACCTTCATGAATAAATGGAAACTTCTTGAATGTTTTGAAACTTTCTGCATTTGTCTGGAACATTTAACTGACGCCAACGCTCACTTTCAGCTTTTCTGAAGGCGACGAAATGCACCAATAAACCCCATAAAAAACTAACAACTAACTGGAAACCTGTGCATCGGGCAAGTGATCATTTTTGGACGTTTCCACATATATTACAAAACAGTGACAGTAACAGTTCCAATAAACACAGTGAGTCCACAATCTGAGGTCAAAGGGGTCTACAGGGTCTGGACCAGCACACGGGCTCGAATGGACAGGGTTTCTTCTTCTACTGTTATTTTCTACTCTTTCTTCTTCTACTCTTTTTCTTCTACTGTTTTTTCTTCTACTGTTATTTTCTACTTCTACTCTTTTTCTTCTATTGTTTCTTCTTCTATTGTTTCTTCTATTGTTTCTTCTATTGTTTCTTCTTCTACTGTTTCTTCTATTGTTTCTTCTTCTACTGTTTCTTCTACTGTTTCTTCTATTGTTTCTTCTTCTACTGTTTCTTCTATTGTTTCTTCTTCTATTGTTTCTTCTATTGTTTCTTCTTCTACTGTTTCTTCTACTGTTTCTTCTATTGTTTCTTCTTCTATTGTTTCTTCTATTGTTTCTTCTTCTATTGTTTCTTCTTCTATCGTTTCTTCTTCTTCTTCTTCTTCTACATGTGAACCTCATCTGATAATGAACATCATTCAACAGAACGAACACTGGTTTCCTTTTCTCTTGAACCCACACAATCAAAAATCAAACATCGACTGACCTGAACCCGAGGCTGAGCGCCGCCTGTCACCATCATCATCACCATCATCATCATCATCATAACCTTCATCGTCATCATCACTTCACTTGACAACAAACTTATTCCAGAGCAACACAAAGAGCAGCTGTTTCCTCCAGTCTGGGCTTAGATTCCTTCACATACACACACACACACACACAACTATAGACACACATGGACTCACACTGACTCAAACAGACACACACAAACTCACACAAACACACACACAGACACACACATGGAGCTGCCGATCGTCCGGAGCCTCAGGGGGAAGTGAAGCCCAGACGAGACGACCCCGGTCTGGGACGGACTCGCGGAGGAGGGAGGGCACGGATTGGACGAGGGGGGCGTTCAGGAGCAGGGAGTCAGCCAATGAACGGCAGGGGCGGGGCTTACAAAACACCACCTACTGGAGGCACCTGAGTGTTAAAGGGGCAACGAGGATTTACAACGAACCAAGTAAAGGAGGAGAAACGGTCCAGACCTGCATCAGAGATGGTTTATTTATATGTTATATATGTTTTATATACTTTTAGGTATTTAGGTTGGACTCTTTTGTAGAATTAGATTAGATTAGATTAGATTATAAATTGCAAAGAAAAGCAAAGATCCAGACAAATACCACATGACAAGACAACAAAATGGAAACTTGCACAAATACTACAAAATAACTTGATAATGATTTCAAAGACAATATGTAAAACAGGACAAAAAGGACACAATGACGTAGAGAAACGTGGAAATGATGTAAAAGATGTCAAACTAAGAGGGTAAAACCAAGATGATGATGTTAGAAACACTGAAAAACAGAGAAAAAACTAAATAAGACAAAATAAAATGGAAAAAAAAAAGATCCATGAAATTTGACGAAAAAGAAACTAGCAAAGAATAAGAAAAGAAAAGCTTAAAAAACATGACAAATAAGGGAAAAACAGTGTCAAACAGAAATGATATAAAAGATGTAAAAAAAAAAAAAAAAAAAAAGAATGAAAGACCGTGGTTTTTGGATCAGATGCATTCAAACAGCTGTTATTTTCTGGTCAAATTCCATCTGGTTTTATTTCCAGACGCTGTTTGTTTCTAACGCAGGTGAAGCCGGTGAAATCAGCTGAATGCTGTGGTCGTCATGTGACCTGATGCCAAAATGTCAGCGGTTTAGTTTCATCGCCAGCACAGATTAAAGTCCGCCAGAGCGTTGTGGTTTTCACTGCGGCTTGGTCGGACTCTCTGGCCACGCCCACTGTGTTTGGATGTTTGGGATTTTTCGGAGGCCGTCCGTTGTTCTGGAAACAGGCTTCACTGGTTTGGACTTTCTGCTGCTGTTTCATGAAAGCACAGCGGCCGACGTCAGTCATTGTTGACATTCCAGAGACGGTGAGGCATTCCAGGCCCCGCCCACACTCGACATCACTGCAGAGGACGGTGGGCGGAGGAAACCGGAGCATCAGGCGGCGGCCTGAGGGCAACGCTACGGCCTGGCCACGCCCACTATCATCACCATCAGGCAGGATTTCAGGTTTAAAGGCTGGTTTTTGTCCTTAACACATGTTGAAGAAACCAATGAATTTATTCCTAAAAAGACTCAATCAGCATAAAGACGATATCAAACAGAGGCATTTAACCCATAGAGACCGAAAACTACTTTTACAGCCACTTCCAAATGAATTTTTCTCTATATTTAAGTTATTTCTCACCATTTATTTGAATATTATAAGAGACTAGGATCGAGAACTGATTCTTTTTGAGAATCGGTTCCCAGTCGCTCAGTTCCTTTGAATCGTTTGCCTTCGTTGCACCTGCGTGATGACGTCACACGTACGCTGCAATGTTTGGGTTGAGAACGTATCCAACATGGCGTCGTGACAGAAACACTCCACAGTATGGGTATATTTCAGGTGTTAAAATGACACCAGGGTCACATTAACACTGGCAAAGCCTCCATTTGTTCAAAGGGGAAAATCCATCCAATATGTTCAAACATTTGTCCACAGCATGTCATTCTTTTGCAGGAACGTCACATGCAGCAGAGCAAACAAATCTAAAAGACAGCTGATGCAAACAAACCCGTTCGTACTCTATTATTCCCTCGACTGACGACAATCGATAAGAGAATCGGATTGATAAGCAAAATCAATTATGGAATTGGAATCGTTAAATTCTTATCAATTCCCATCATCACATATTATCCTCACAGTATTTTGCTTTTCTCAGTGTAAATCCTATATTTTCCTAGATTTATTTAACTGATTATGAAGAAAATAAAAGCAAACATCTATGTTATTTTGTTCATGGCACTTTTTTTTTCCATTTTACTTGTTATATTACTTGTTTTTGTTCCTTTCAGTTCATTTTATTTAGTTTTCGTTTTGTTCATTTTTTTTCTAAAGTCTCTGTTCATGTTACTTATTATTTTGTTAAATATGTAAAAAGCAGTAGCAGTAAGAGGAAAAGAGCAATAAAACAAGATTAAAAGAGTAAAAAACTGAAAATGCCATTAAACCAGACTAAAATAGAACAAAAAAACTAAATGAATGAAGCGCAGAAACGAGACAAAAATGGTGCATAAAACAGTAAAATAGTAAAAAAAACCAGAAGATGAAAATGCCATTAAACCAGAATAAAATAGGACAAAATACATGAAGCATAGAAACGAGACAAAAATGGTGCAAAAAAAAAATTCAAATGGCTTAAAATATGATGTTAAAAGATCTTAAAAATAGCCTCTTTTTGTGTTAAAATGTACCACTTTTCAGCTGTTTATAGATTCTATTTATAGATAATAGCATTTTTTATAAACCTCACCCCAGAGGAGCCTCATGAGCAGCAGAAGGAGGTTTAACACCACAGGAAAAATCACAGATTCATGTCAAATTCTTTAACTCATGTGAAAATATTCCAGCGTCTGAGTCTGAGTCTCCAGAACTGGACGCACTCAAACCTCGTTTCTGTGCAAAACCTTAAATACAAGAGAAAGAAAAACTAATGACAAAACAATTAAAATGGAGATTTGAGCATTTACAGGTTCATAAAGAGCACGGATGTGTTTGTTCCAGATGAGACGCTGCAGGAAAAACCAGTCGATACTGATCAATACTGAGTCCAGGCTCAACCTCATTAAGTCTATTGAGTCCAACCATCATCCGACCCGACGACTTAATGACAAATGTGCAGATTTAAGGACATGAAACAGCCTCAGACCGGTCAGATGGAATAAATAAAAGGCTTTATGTTCCGAAAAACTGACTGAACTGATGATAAAATGATGAAAAATGACAAAATCCATGAATCCATGATAGAAATTTCCACCTTAAAAAAGATAAAACATGATTCTCTGCAGGTTTTTTTTAGAACTGAACATGAAGGAAATAGAAAAATACTGAATAAAAAAACATGATGAGGAGAAAGAGTTAATAGAACACACTGCAAAACGCTGCCCCCCGGTGGTCACATCTGAACACTGCATCAAACACAATGAAAAGAACTAAGAAGAAAAGAGGGATGAAAGAGGAATACAGACGTAAAGAGGGAGAAGATGAAATCCAAAAAGGAGGAAACAGTTAAACTAGGAGATGCAGATGAAAGAAAAACACTCATAAGAAACAAAAAACAGAGTAAGAACAGATGAAAATGGAGCAAAAAAAAGGAAAAATGACATGAAAATATAAAAAAAACTGAACAAAAATGAGAAGAAAATGATGTAAAATGAGATTTTAAAAAATGAAATAAGAGACAAATTAAAAACAAAAGTAAAAGTAAAAAGAGAAATGAAACAAAAACAACAAAAAAGAGAAAACTGCACAGAAACAAGAATAAGGAAGTTTAAAAGAAGAAAAAGAGATGGAGAGACAAAAGAGGAAGAGGATGAAAACAAGAGGGAGGATGAGAAGAATAGAGATGTAAAGAAGGAGAAGAATAAGGAGGAGAAAGAGGAGAAAAAGGAGGAGGAAAGAGGAAAAGTAGGAGATGGAGGTGAAAGAAAAACACAAATAAGAGGAAAAACCGGAGAAAGAACAGATGAAACAGAAGAGGAGGAAAAGGAGAAAAAAAGGAGGAGACAGAGGAGATGAATGAAGAAGAGGAAGAAGAATGAGAAGAAAAAGGAGGAGGAAGATAAAAACAGAAGTGTGGTCACATCAAAGCCTTCATTCTGCTGATAAACATGCCCCGCCTCCTTCCGCCGGGTCATGTGACCACAGATTGACACATACTTCCTGTGGCTGTTGCAGCAGGAAGGAGCTTCTTCCTCTGATTTATTCATCAGATCATCATCATCATCATCATCATCATCATC
>JAPTYQ010121506.1:27448-39265 GCA_029814465.1 Ostorhinchus cyanosoma | reverse complement strand
CAGTTATTGATGTCTTCGCTGTAAATGACAGTTTTTATTCAGTTTTCTCTATTTTTGATATGATAATAGCAAATTAGTAAATTACATGTTGGAAAATACTTGATTTTCTCTGAAAAAAATGAAAGATAAAGAAGATAATATTAGACCTAAATGGTGATAAACCACTCACGAAAGGTTAATTATAGAGACAGTTTCATTTGTGAACTGACACAGATGTCACTCTGGGTCCTAATGGGTTAAACCACAAAGAATTGAAAAACAACAAACAAAAAACAAAACATTAACTATGACTCGTGTTTTCCTAGGAATAAAGTGCTATCCAGAGTTGGGGAAAAGCAGACCCGTCCTTTTTTACAGATGTGTTCCAAAGATTAAAGGCCTCATCCTCATCCCCCCAGAGTCATGCTCTTCAACTGAGTTTTATCAAAAGTGGTGATGTGTTTTTTGCTGTAATCACGCTAACATATGTATCAAACATGAGTCATGGAGATGAGGCACCAGGTCAATGTCAAGTGGTATTAACCAATCAGTATAGTTCAGTTACATGCAGCTTAGAGCAGCATTGGATACATTCATGCCAACATGCTAATGTATATAGCAGTGAATACTACAATAGTGATTTTATCATCATCAGAAATATTACAGTGGAAGTGTAAGTTAAGTCTGTGATCAGGAAAAGGCCATTTGTTTTGGTTTCATATGAAATATTTAAAGATTACTTGGTTAATTTCCAATCAGTGGCCAAAAAAGCAGGGCTAGATATATCTTTGCATCGATTGATAAACATTCTCACAGCCCTGAAATTGTATTTAGCACCATAAACATTACAATCCCAAGACTGGAAAAAATATTCTTTCAGCAGTAAAGCAATAAAACAGAAGTTATTATCTGTGGTTTAGTTTCTGCCATTTAAGAAAGATCAGCAAACTCAAGCCAGTTCCCTCTTTCCGTGACAGAAACAGTGATCCGTGCATTCATCACTTAGACTACACTATAACTCACTCCATTTAGGGCTGCCTCAGTCCACTCCAAATCACCTGCAAATGATATGGAATACTGCTTCAAGGTCGCTGAAAGGACTAAAAGTGCTACCATATCATTCCCATCTAAGCCTCTTTTCACTGTGTACTTTGGGATTCACTGGAAGACGATATTGATTACATTTAAAGCCTTTAATGGTCCGACTCATTTTGAAAACTTAGAGATGGTAGAACTTTCCAGGTGCTACTCTGAGGCTGTGGAACCAGCTACGATTAGATATTAAATACATTCCTTCTATCTGTAGTTTGAAATGTAGGAAGAAAAAAAACTGTTTCTTTTCTTTAGCATTCCTGGTACACTAATCTTCTGGTCTGTTATGTCTATAACTTCAGAAATGCATTTTGTTGCTTTTGATTGATTTTAACATTATAAGTGTTTCAGTGAAGCTTAGTTTTACATTGTCTGGTGTCATAACCTGTGTAGCACTTTTTTTTTTACTTACTCAGTTACTTACTATCCAGCTGCTTAAAACATGATATTAATTTATGTGATATGGTATTGTTTTTATAATTCATCATAGAGTGTGCTCACGAAACAGGGATCATGAACTGAGTAGCTATTAAGTAAGTAAGTACAAATTTTTTATTCACAGACTTCAAAATATTAACATTTGTTAATACTTTTGGATTATAAGACTATTTATCAATAAATGAAAAAAAATCATATAATAATTCTAATTTTAAAAAAAAGATGTGCCTTCATTGCCCAGGTACTTCATACTTTTGCAGTGTCATCAAAAAGAAGAAATGTGGCTTTTATTAGAGAGACTAGACCAGGGGTCAGCAACCCTGGTCCTGGAGAGCCACTATCCTGCATGTTTTAGATGGATCCCTCTGCCAACACACCTGATTCAAATGATCAGCCTATCATCAAGCTCTGCAGAAGCCTGATAACGACCTTCAGGTGAGCTGGAAGAGGGAAACATCTAAAACATGCAGGATAGTGGCTCTCCAGGACCAGGGTTGCTGACCCTGGATTAGACAGTGATAGTGGAGGTATGCTGATATGGTGCTGAGACAAAAACTGTGTGGAATACAACCTGTGCAGAATGATCTTTGTTTTCCTCATTTCTTTATTGTCTTTCATAGGAGCTGATGTGAGGCTAGTTTGGAGTTCATCCATGATTTAAAAATGAGCACACATAGAGCATGGAATAATCGTTAGTAAATAAAAATGCTAAACAGCAAACATTTAACATTTTCTATGCAAATGCAATCAAAACATTTCCAGTTTTTGTAGAATATGGCATTCTGCAGTCGCTGTATGAACAGTGGAAGCTATTTAAAGGTCCTATGGAGGCAAGTTTGCATGGATGGAGAGTGGGGGAGGGCAGCTGACAAGAGCTAGGCCACCATCTGGCCTCATAATCATATGCTGGGTGAAGAGCCTAGTTATTGTAACACAATACCCTTTAACAATATTCACCGATATAACTGACTATAGCACAATGCATTTTGTTCTCCAGCCTTAATAACACAAATTCATTTATACCTGAAGAAGCAATCTACAGAGAATGTTAAATGAAATGTGGTTGTAAAGGTTAAAGCACACCTAGTTTATCAAATTCATGTCCACTGAGTAAAGTAGAAATTACTAGATCAATTTAACAACTAGAAATAAAAGACTTTTCTGCATAAATAACACTGGAGTTCCTGAGGGTGCTATGTTTGCAACTTGGAGTAGATAACGGTATATTTTGGTGGGCGTGTCAAAGACCGTGGATTTGTGGTAGCTGTAGTCAAACCATTTTTAAAGCACAAGGGCTTCACGGGGGAATTCCTACATTACCCATAAATCATTGTTTTGCTGAGCTTGCGCAGTGTATGTTTTCCCGTCCATGTGTAGGCGAATCACGTGTAGAGAAACCGTCGGTCGTCATGTCTGTGCTGTAGCAGCGCTCCGTGCTAGATTTTATTTGCCACCCCAGTTGTCGCTGCACTTTGTTTTGACAGCTGCTTGCTTTCTTTTCCCATACCTTTTTACAGAAGAATGAGCGAAAACGATGACATCGAAGTCGACAGCGATGTATGTGGTTTAGTTTCCTGTAGAAGTAGCTAGCCAGTTTGTTAGCTAAACAACTTTAACATTCCTGTCAACCTACGCTATCTGATTAAGCTAGCTAGTGTGTTTAAGCTAACACTGGGTTTCATAACGGGGAAAGAGTGTTTTTTTCCAGTGGTGGTTGACTGGTTTGGAATTTTAGTTCGAGCACATTAAAGTCAGGTGATAATGTTGCGTATTTTTTGCCGCGTTAGAGCTCTTTGACATTGATTATTCCTTTAGGGCAGTTCATCATAGGGCAACAATAATAAACTGCCTGTAGTGTTATGAGAGCTAATGGTCTAATAAACCACACTTGTCAAGTTGAAGTACACACTGTAGATCTAATGAAAATATGACACGACGGCCATAAACGGTAGTAAACCTGTCGTCGTAAGCAAGGTCAGTTCATCTGAGAGGTGAAGGATAGGACGGATATAATCTGACCGAACAAGTTGTACGTCGTTTATTAAAATTAGAATGCACCAAAAACAAAGTTCAGATCTTCTTTAGAAAATATAGGCTAACCTGTCACGTCTGATGCTTATATATTATATATCGAAGGCCCGAAATATCTTGTAATTTACGGATTATTTTTGCATTTTATTTGTTTAACCTTAAAATCGATTCTTTACTTCGTAATTGTAAAATATTAAATCTTCTTTGAATTAATCAAACGAAAGAAGCAGAGCAAAATGGGCAAAGAAGCACCCGGCGTTCTCTTCAATTGCTAAACCTCTTACATTAGCATTAGATCTGCAACACAAATAAGACACTGGAGATGGTTGTGTTCATTTTCTTGGGGTTTTATGTCCACAAACCAGTCTTGTGATATTTTTCTGCAGCCTCGGTCCTCTTTGAAATGCACTATGCTTTCAACGAGTGGCTCTGCAGGAGTTTGCACAGTGCCTGAAATAGAATCCCCTATTTCGATATTGAATATTATGAACAAATTATTTTAAGTGACACATAATATATAAAACTAGTGCATCGAATGGACGCTAAGATCTCCGATTTTCGATTTGGTTAGATATTTCTCTGGCGAATAATTCCCCTCCCCCCATTTCATTAAGCTGGATCTTCTGCTCTGGATCCTCATGCTGATATATACTGTTAGACCGATGAAGCTTATATTAAAAGGGAAATGTAATGGTTCCGGGCAAATTACAAGATTTAATTTTCTTTCTTTTTTTTTTCTTTTTTTTTACTAAATTAAAATGTAGATTTTTGTCATTTATTTTAATAGCCGTTCTTTTTATATACTTAGTTCTGCTCATCTGGAGGGCAGATTAGTGTATTAAATCAGACTTTGCTCTTATACCTCTGAGGCTGTGGCATTGTTATTGTCTTAAGGCTGTAACAATGTGTATTTGGCCCATTCATTCATCTACATGGGTTGTTTTTTCATAATAGACTACAAGGTTGTGATCCATAGCTCTGTCTGCAGTTGATAAGCTAAATAATGAAAAAAAAAAATCCTTCGCTAATGTTTGTGACTTGTTTTAATTAGCAGTTTACCTTGACACAGCACCTGGCCTGAGACTGAGCCAACTGGCTGCAGTAGACCTTCAGCAGCTGCTGAAGAGAAAGGCCGCAGAACTGATGCTCACTGTTTTGTTTTTTCCTCCAGCTGATGCAGAGCACAAGTTTGGCTTTCTCAGTCCCAACATCTTTTCATGTATCACAGTTTTATCAGTCAATCCCCATAGTATCTTAACAGTTCATTTTTTAAAATTATGTTTTGCTTTGGAACTTAATGATTGCATAGGTTAATAGAGAATGTGAATTAATAATTGGAAGTGATATCTTATTCTTGTGAAGGACACTGAATTGTCACCATTGAGCTTTTAAGACAGTGGTCACCACCCTGGTCCTCAGGAGCTACTATCCTGTATGTTATAGATGTATCCTTCCAACACATGTGATTCAAATGATAAGCCTATAATCAAGCTCAGCAGAAGCCTGATAACAGCCCGTCAGGTGTGTCGGAAGAGGGAAACCTCTAAAACATGCAGGATAGTAACTATCAAGGACCAGGATTGGTGACCCATGCTTTAAGAGCATCTAGAACATCTGTAAAACTTGGTAAACAGAGATCACATTATTGTTAAGATCATACGTGTAGGTGTCTGTTATGTGATGTCAAACTAAGACTTACATAAAGACCTATGAAAAACATTGACATTTTCTCTGTATTTTCTGTGTGCTTTTTTGCTGCAGGCAAATGTTGAAGCTTTACATACAGAAATGTGTACATATGTGTATATTTTTTGGTAATGTATTTTGTAGAATCCTCCTGTATTTTAAGAAATGCCAGTATAATCTTTGCCTGCTCCTTTTCAGGCAGACAAGCGAGCACATCACAACGCACTGGAGCGCAAACGCAGGGACCACATTAAAGACAGCTTTCACGGTTTACGAGATTCTGTGCCTTCGTTACAAGGGGAGAAGGTGAGGGGAAAGTATATTAGGTTTTTAATTTAAAAATTAGTCTCATTAGCTTTGATAAACATGAGGTTTCATAGTTGGAAGGATGAGGTCAGCAGCCCTTGTCAGGGCACAGAAACCTTGAAGTAAAGTCTTCAGCTCATTAGTAGCGTTTAATATTCATCCAGATTTTTACGCATTCTGTTAAACCATTAAAATCTCTGGTGTTTGGTGTTTTGATTGAAACTTATGATGTTATACTTTACCAGTGTGTAGCTATGATCCTCCAAATCTGAGAATTGGATTGTGGACTTATCCAATAGTACATGAGAATCAATGTCACAAGGTGCTTATTGTCCTTCATGGACCTCTACAGTTCTGTTACATTCCCACAGCTCAGCCACCTGACTGCTGCACGACAGAAATATTTTTGCACACAGCATCCAGTTGCAGAGTGTTTCAGTAGGGAAAGATGCTTTTTTTCTTTGCAGTGTGCTGATGTTTAAGTCTTGCTTGTAAAATCTAACTGTAACACCATGTTAACTCTGTGTAAATGTTCTGTACATTTGGTTTGAGTACAGAAAAGCATGTTCTAACTGAATAACCAGACACTGCCACTTTACCCCACAGCTCTTTGAAATTTTTTGCTGACCGAGTTGTGTTTAACAGGCTTCCCGAGCACAGATTCTAGACAAAGCCACAGAATACATTCAATACATGAGGCGGAAAAACCATACCCACCAGCAAGACATTGATGACTTAAAGAAACAGAATGCAGTGCTGGAACAGCAGGGTAAGACAGATCTAACATTTGCATGTTTGTGTAGTTGTTTGACTATGTTAGATGTATCTGATGTAATAGTTGTCCTGTTTTTCTGTAGTTCGTGCACTGGAGAAGGCCAAGGGGAACACTCAGCTCCAGACAAACTATTCTTCTGATAGCAGCTTGTACACAAACCGTAAAGGGAGTGCGGTATCGGCCTTTGATGGTGGGTCCGACTCAAGTTCTGAATCCGAACCAGAAGAGCCGCCCAACAGAAAGAAGCTGCGAGTGGAGCCCAGCTAGACTCTACTCCCTACACAGACTCTCTTGCCCACCAGCCCCACCTCCTCTTACTTGTTCGCACTGAGTCCTGCCTTCTTATGCCAGTCCAGGACACAAGATGGAGACTGTGTGAGAGAGGTGCTACCACAAAAACAAAACACAAACAAAAAAACTAAACGCTTCTACCTTCCTTTTTCCTGGCAAGCGTCCCGACACTCCTCTCATGGCCCAGCAACAACTTTTAAGATCCCTAAAGTGAGGCAGCTCTGCAGTTTTGAAGGACTTGCTTATCAAACCTCATTATAACCATTCATAATCAAATGTGGAGATGACGAGGTATGAGACTTAAGAAAAGAACCGGATGTTTTTTCTTTCGGTTGCTTTAGACAACCCCTGCAGTGTGTGGGAGTTGTGCAAGTTAGAAACCTTTCACAAGTGGTAATTAGGGATAGTTTACCTTTTTAATATTCATATTTTTATGGAGAAAGAATGTGAAGTTGCTTTTGAAAGAAACACGCGTTATGCAAGGTGCAACCCTCCTTATTTAGTGTCAGTGGCTCAAGTTTTTGTCTTTGACATGTTTGTGTAATCAGATTTATCTTTCTATTTATAGTGGTGCATCTGAATTAATTTCTTACCCTTATATATTATCATAACTGATCTTATACCCTGCTCCCTACAAATCTCTGACTTGAGATTTGTCTGAGAATACTGGAGGAGGAACAAGTTGGCCTGCAGTTTTGGTAGATTTTTCCACAGGTTCAACTATTTATTTTCCTCTACTTTTTATTATTATCTGATTAAAATGTGGATTAAATGTCCCTTAATTGATACTGAATGTTACACAAAGCAGTTTAAGGGCAGTGACTTTTATCTTTGTTTTTGGAAGTCAGTTTCAGTGTGTAGTATATTACACTGTATCCTCTTATTGGTGTCAGTTCTGCAAAGAAAAGCCTTCCCTTGAAATATTTGCCTGCGCTGGGAACGTTTATCTTTCTTTTTTCCTTTTTGCAGAGGTAAACTAGTGTGTATGTAATCAATATTTTTTGTTCCATTCCTTGGAAATTACAGGTATGTTGTACATACTGCCAACGGTTGTCTTGCAAGTTAAGGCGTACCTTTACTATGAGACTATAAATAAAACTATTTTATCCTTTTCGGATGTACTTAAGACTGGTGTGCTGTTTTTTTCTGAGTAAGAAGCAGTTACTTGTTCACCTTGAATAGGAGAGAAGCTGCTCAACTACTCAATACAAGTTCAATAAACTAAATACTGCTCTGATTTAAAAAAGTGTCAGGTTACATAATGTGAAAGATCTTGGATATTTGCTGATCAGATACTTTATTCTTACCAATGGGAATGTCTGCTGTTTCAGTCATAAAAAATACAGGTATAGGTGTGAATTACTAACTGAACAGACAGTATGGAACAATGAAAAGCAGGTGACTTCAAACCAGGGGTGGGCCATCCTGGTCCTGCATGTTTCAGATATTTCCCGCTTCCATCACACCTGATTGAGTTAATGATCAGCTCTGCAGAAGCCTGATAAGGATGCAATGGCTTACAGGTATGATGGAAGAGGGACATATCTAAAACATGCAGGACACCAGACCACGAGGACTAGGATGGCCCACCCCTGCTTTAAATACTGACTTTGGGATGTGGCCTACAAGCCACTAATCCACTGGTTCCCAACCCTGGTCCTTGAAGACCCCTATCTGCATGTTTTAGCTGTTTCCCTCTTCCATCACACCTGACAGTCATTATCAGTCCTCTGCAGAGCTGGATGATGGGCTGATCATTGGAATCAGGTGTGTTGGGAGAGGATGCATCTAAAACATGCAGGATAGGGGTCCTCAAGAACCAGGATTGGGAACCACTAGTTTACTTCTTGTAGGATGTAGGTTATATGCTGCCTTCTGAGCCGTAGGAAATTGTACAACCCTTAGCTTATCGCAACGACATTCAGCCGATCTCAAAGAAAAACAAACTACAAAAAGCCCCATTATTGACTCATTATGCTGAATATATACATGGAGTATTTCCTGACATGAGATGAAGCAAATCAATACTTAATGTCAATGCTCCTCAAAAGGTTTTAATGCGTTTAGAATTTCCGATTTTGAACAGAAAGTTTGACGAGGGACTGTGAAGGCAGCACACACACGACCGGACCTGGACATCAGCCGAGACCTCCATAGAAAAGTCATGCTTTGTCATATTGTAGGTTTTGGTCATGGCTAAACAGTACGACGTCCTGTTCAGGTTGCTCATGCTTGGAGACTCGGGGGTTGGAAAGACTTCCATGTTGCGCAGGTTCACGGATAGTGATTTTGATTCTTCACATATTTCCACCATCGGTAAGACTCCAAATTCCCTGAAGCCTGTGTTTGAAACTTCCCTTCTGGGTCTCTGCAGGACTGGATAGGTGACTACTTTTCACTCATTATATCTGAGTGCTCGAACGTTTTTATATATTTACGTTTTATACCACTTTTTTGTTATTGTGGCTATTTTTTCCTTCAGTTTAAGTTTATTGTGAAATCTGCTTAGTCAGTAGGATTAGTAAATACCCCAGGTCCAAACAGCCATGAAACTGGAACAGTAGTAGGAAAGCTCAAATGTCTTATATTAAATAGTACCATTTTTAAATGCTGGTCCTCCCAATCTAAATATATAGATGAGTTCCATTAACAGTCATAAAGTTTTCTCTGAACAGAACTCTTTTCTTTTCTTTTTTCCTGTTTTAATACACTTAAGTAAAGTTTAGCATTTCACATTCATTAACATTTCTTATCTTTGATGCCTTGTTTCCTGACCATGTGATAGACTATTGATAAGCTAATGAGATTGTTTTACACTAAAGTGTCATCACATACAACCACCACAGAATCTGTTTTGACTCTTAATAGGAAATGCATGGAAAGTCTTAGTGTAGAATGGAGCTTAGTCCAGGGTTAAAAGCTTTGAGAGAGCTAGATTCCAACAAGATACCATTTTCCCATTTCCTAGAGGATAATGGCTGTGCGGCTATCAGGGTTTGCATGGGATTATAAACCCGGTTATTTGAGAAAGCTGCACAAAATCTCCTTGCCTTTGCTTTGATAATGTGATTGTTGATGACTAGTCATCAAGTTGAGTATTGCAGACAGCTGAGGGAGCAGGAGGACACTGATGTGAGACCTGTGGAGGGACACGGTGTGGATGTAACAAACACACACCAGTGAAACACAAAGCACATTTAAATATGCAAGTATGTGTGCCACTGTGTCAGTGACAAGGTGTTTAAAGGGATTAAGGGCTCATATGAACCTCTTTCAAGTCAGCTTTACATTAGTAAGAGACGGGAAACACACTATTTTTGTTTCCTGAGGGAATCACAGTAAGGTGTGGACTTGAGTGTCATACCTTCAAGTATCTTTGTTTTAATGCTGAATATGTTTATCCTTTGACAGTCACATTCCTCAGCACTTTTGTGTCATTACCTCACAGAAGAGAACACCTCATTTGCTTATCCTTTAGAGAAACACAAAGCTGGAGGAGTTTTGTCAAGGTTAATGATTTATCCAAGGACTCGTTATATGCTTAAAATACCACAATTGGTCCAAAACACCACAAGTCAAATTTTTTTAACCACATTTGTTGAAGCTGCTCAAGTGAATTTTTTTAATGAGGGTTTTATTGTTGGGGGAAAAAAATAGCATATTTTTTGTTTTGCAGGAATTGATTTCAAGATGAAAACACTAGAAATAGATGGAGTAAAGGTGCGAGTCCAGATATGGTAAGTAAGGTTTTCCTCTTAGACTGGGTTATTTATGCTGCTGACATGCTCATTCTATCAACCTGCTTTACTGATGTGTGTGTGTTCTGTGCAGGGACACAGCTGGTCAGGAACGGTATCAGACCATTACCAAACAGTACTACAGGCGTGCACAGGTAAGCCTTCCATCGATATAGTCCTGTTACCTAAATGAGTTCATGTAATATTTCATCCAACTTTCTGTTTTTGTTTATTTCTATTCAGGGTATCATTTTCGTATATGACATCACAAATGAGCCGTCCTATCAGCGCATAGTAAAGTGGGCCGGTGATGTGGACGAAGTAAGGCATAAAGCTGTATCATTTCATTTCCTGTTTCCTTGTTGTCCTTCACATTGACCCAGTATTTGTATTTCATCTTAGTGAGCTGTCAGTGTTTGCTGCACACCCTGTAGTTAAATGTCAATGACAACATGAGGTGTCTTATCTGTTTGGTATCCGCTGTGTCCTTTTATTGTTGTTGTCTGTATTTTGCAGTTTGCCCCAACGGAGGTGAAGAGAATATTAGTGGGAAATAAAATTGATGAAGAGCTAACCAGGCAGGTGCCAAAGGAGCAAGGCAGAAAGGTATTTTGTAACCTTTTTTTTTCTTCAAAAGTCAAGCCAAATTATTTATATCTGCTACATTGAATAATTTTATGCAGAATATATCTTTACATGCTAGCTTAAAAAAACAGTGTTCATATATCTGTGGGGAAAAACTGTTACCAAATGTGGTGACCCATTGGTTTCTTTGTTTCCAACCATATTTAATTGGATCTTGCAGCTAGCCATATCTTATGGGATGGACTTTTTCGAGACGAGCGCTTCCTCCGACAGTAATATCAATGAGGTGCGTCTACATGGAAATATGCATAAGTACCGCAGAAAACACATTCTCTATGTATTTATTTTGTATTTCCTTCTTCCTCCAGTCATTCACACGTATTGCAGAACTGGTGCTGGAGGCTCACAAAGCAGATGTAGACAACTTGTTAGGATCTCTGGATGAATACCTCGATAAAGCTGCTCTGGAGGAGGAATCGGACGGACCATGTGCTGAGAACAACACTCGCAGGATCTGTTCATGTTAGCATGATGAACATCATAACTGTGCCATGGATAAAGATATTGTCCCTCAATGTGACATGGATCAGCCTTGGATCAGACTCTCAATGGAAATGACATGTCAACAGATGCAGTTTGCAGGATCTACCAGCAGAGGGCCATTTTTTTTTTTGATTACTGAACCTTGTAGCCAATAAAGAGCATACCACCATTTCTCAAGGAAGTTCTGTAACCATTTGCTCTGGCACATGTTTTTGCACTTAATATGTTTCATGAATTTATTGTATTCCACCACATATGCCTTCTTGTTTCTTTTTATTTATTTGTATGCTATACTTAAAAAAAAAAAAAAAAAAAAAAAAAAAAAAAAAATCAAACTAACTAATAACAGGGGGG
>JAPTYQ010121506.1:0-27438 GCA_029814465.1 Ostorhinchus cyanosoma | reverse complement strand
TTTTTTTTTTTTTATGATATAATAAAAAAAAAAAAAAAAAACAACTGCAAATGAACTTATTACAGGGGGCTCCTTATGAAAGAAATCTATTTATTAAGGTGAGAAGAGTGTGGAGGCTGCATTTTGGTTGTTTCAGGACAGGTGTTGAATTATTTACACCCGAAACTTGAATCTGAGCAGTGATGGATTCATTACAGTAGGCCTATTTCCTCAAAGGAGACAGTGTTGTGCCATGCTCAGTGACCTTTCTAAATGCAGTACATGTTTTAATCACCTTGAATCAATGAACGTACAGATTCTATAGCATTAGCCGGTGTAAGTTGGAAGTTAAGAATGCATACTGCTGCTATTTTTTTCCCCCTTCAGGATCAACTGAGGTGCCACAGATGCTGTAATTTAAAAATGTTTGAGATGCAAGAATGTCGCAGAGTAGAATTTACATATACCCTTTTGAAGTAAATAAAATATTTGTTAAAGAAAATTGAGTTGTGTGTCATTAAATTAGGCATGAGTAAAGTTAGGTCCACTGAGAGTTCATACAACGGCTTATCCATTTTTCATCGCACACTGAAAGACAGCTGATCACATGATGCATTTTTAATGAATGAGAAACAAGATACTTTGAAGCAGTATGCCATAATAACACAGGCTTTTCTCCACTCAGCATGACTTGAAATGGGATTCTTAGTCAAATACATGTCACTAGTGATATAATGTGACAGGTCCAGTGATAAATACCAACTAATATAATGGTGCAATATGTTTTTGTTTTTTTTAAACAAATTGGTCTAAATAGAATTCTCATTTCTGCTTTGAAGAATCAGTTTATCACTTTTATCAGCCTATCTGAAACTTGTAGGGTTGTGTGTCTGACAAAGATCAGTTTCCTGCAGTCACCTGACACCCATGAAAAGCAGCTTTCTACCCTCTGAGTCAGGTGACCAGAAGGTTGGATACAGTCACGCACTGAGATCCTACTTTCCTCCAGTGTGGAAGTATAGGAGACGAGATGACGTTCATCGCCAAGACTTTCTACGACCTGAGAGCCACCACTCTGGAGGGAGACTCGGTGGACTTCAACGTGTTCAGGGGCCGAGTAGTCCTGATAGAGAATGTGGCCTCGCTTTGAGGCACGACCACCCGGGACTTCAGCGAACTCAGCCAGCTTCAGAGCAAGTATCCCCATCGGCTGGTGGTCCTGGGTTTTCCCTGTAACCAATTTGGATACCAGGTATGTTGAAGAGAACCTTCTTGATGCAATTAAGTACCTGCTTATGTAAAGGGAGTTTGATTTTTAACCCATAAAGACACAGTGCTACTTTTATGGCAGTTCCCATATTATTTTTTCTCCATATTTAACCTTTCTTAAGTGTTTTTATCACCATTTATTGTAATATTATCCTCTTTATTTTGAGTTTTTTTCAGTGTGAATCATGTATTTCTCTATGTTTAATTCAATGATCATGCAGATGTTCATAAAAGCTTGGAGTAAATTTAAAGGATACTATAGCAAAATGGAGAAAACTGAAGAAAAGGTGACTTTTTCCACTAAAATTAACATATTAACTGAACATAAAAGCAAATGTCTCCATCCACTGTCATTTGTCAACCTCCATGGGTTTTATAGGTGAATCAATGTTGTAGAAGATGACGGTGTTTCCACATTCATTATGGAGCCTCTGAACGTCCAAATGGGTCATATCTGATGACCATGAAAAGATAACAAACTGCATTTTGCACCACTTATTTACATGTATTGATAGAATTAGTGGATCAACAGGTATTAAGGATTTGCACAGGTGCATATATGTATGTAGGTATACATGTACAATGTATAATTTTCCAAATGCTTTTGCAGGAGAACTGCTCCAACAGTGAGATCCTAAATTCACTGCAGCATGTTCGTCCAGGGGGTGGATATCAGCCCAACTTCACCATCTTTGAGAAGTGTGAGGTCAATGGAGCGAACACACATCCAGTCTTTGCCTATCTGAAAGACAAGCTCCCCTATCCTGATGATGATCATAACACCCTCATGCAAGACCCCAAATTTCTGGTTTGGAGTCCCATCAGCAGGAACGACATCTCTTGGAACTTTGAGAAATTCCTCATCGCGCCAGAAGGAGAGCCCTTTAAAAGATACAGCAAGAAGTTCCCCACCATTGATATAGAACCTGATATTCAAAGACTGTTGAAATTAACCAAGAACTAAGAAAAACTCCCACCTCTTAATGACTTCTCATCCATAAAACTCAAAACTGATATGATGTCCTCCATGTTTTTAAGCCTTATTAAATGATAGTGATATTCTAAAAAATTCAGGGAATATCATCTGATGCTTTGTAAGTGCTTAAAACTATGAGTACATTTCATATTTATTCAAACTCTGCTTATTATGGAATGGGATAGCACTTTAACTGTACAGTCTTAGATTATGTAACAACAACTGCAGCAAAAATGCTTTATTTTCAAGAAATATAGTGTTTATTTACATCATGTTATTTTATGTCCTGTGGGAGCCTGACCAGCAGATGGTGCTACTGATTTGCTCACACACAGCTCTGCTATAATGCATTAACCCCCTTTATCTCACACACATACAAAGTATTTGCACTGGAATAAATCCCTCCAATCATTTTTGTGTCTCATGGTTTTACATACTGTATTTTGAGTGATGTATCATAAATGATCTGGCTATGGTGCAAGGATGAAACAGCTGAAGCTAATGTCTGTGTAATGTCATTACACAGTCAAATGGTCTTTAAAATGACACACTCTCCTGCATTATGCATCCTTTAGACCGCTGATTCATTCCGTTTTTATTGTTTTTCACAGAAGTCATCACATTTGCATTTCTGAGTAGAGCTCAACCGAAGCTGCTACAGTGACACCTAAAATACAGCTTATCATCACGCTCAATCATGAACACTATCTTGCCACAGTACATGAGCTCTGGTCTTTATAATTTGTTAGCCAGGCATAAGTTAATGAAGTTATGACTATATAACAGGCGGTGATCTAATGTCTGTGGCACATCGCTCTGGGGACTTTTGCAACAGCAGTGAAACACTCAAGTCACCTGACACTGGGTTTATTTCCTCTTGAAGTGACTTGTGGTTGAATCATGCCTCTCTGTGTTTGCATATCAAGTTTAGTTTGTGTTTGTGTATTGTGATACATGGAATCACTTCAGTAATATACTCTCCTCAAGCCTGATAGTAGCTCTAGTATGCAGTTCAGTGTTAGAATGTTAGATAAATAATGAAGGCTGTCAACGGCAGTAAGATTAGGAGGAATAACAAGAGCCTCTCCCCTCTCTCTCCACCCTCCCACCGCTCCCCTACATGCACAATCTACAGAAATAAGCAACAGAGAATGTTTATGACGGAAAGAGGAATCACTCAATACAATAAAATGAAATAAAATAAAACAATGCAATGACACATGTACCTGACACACAGACTGAAAACACCAGGAAAACAAGGCATGATAAGAAAAATTTTTAAAGGCATGTAAAATTGTCATCTTCTTACCTAGCCCAATAGATGTCAGTTTTCAAAGATTCTTTTTTTAAGTAACAAAGTGTATGCATTTGATCAGTACAAAAGATAACCTATTCAAATCTTGATAAATAATACCTTGTGTTTATCTAATGCAGTAGGGTCAAACATTCCGCCTGCTGGCCAAAACCAGCTCACCAATGGCTCCAATCCAGCCCACAGGATGAATTTACAGTGAAAAAATTACACGGAAGATATAAATGATCAAGGATGTCATTGAGTCTTGATAAGTTGTTCTGTCCATAAAGATCAGATGCCAGATCCACTGCAATCTGTAAGCGTAATTCTGTTAAAATTGCACTTTTCTCAATAAATTTCAGGTTGTTCATGGTTATTCAAACTCTTTTGCATTAAAACAAAGAAACAAATTTAGAGTTATTATTTAGATGTTATTAAGCTATTACTTTACTTGTCTGGCCCACTTGAGATTTAACTGGGCTGTATGTGGACCCTTTGACATTATAATCAGAATCAGAATTAATCGACTCATACAAATGCATTGAGTAATCAGTCCAGTTTTATAGTTTGTTATGTGTGATGGAAGATATTTTTGATGGGTTTATATGTAGTTTGGGGCTTAACATATTATACCCTGTATAGTTTAGTCTCTATTTATTCATGTTTATTTCTGGCAGGAGGGTTGTACAATGGTGATACAACCAATATAAAGGTGTTATAACGAGTTTTTCATTGTTTTCTAATTTAATGTGATAAATAGCCCATGAAAGAAATATATTTGGCTATGAATCTGACACTGAAAGTAAGAAAGGGGCAGAACTAGATAAGTTTTTGCCTCTTTCTGTTCCTTCTCAAACTGTGTTTACGAGTTCATTCATATGTACACTTTTGGTAGATTTATTGTATTCATTACCTTTTCTGTGATTAATGACCATTGATGGGTGCATATGTAACTGACTTCTTGATTTTATTTAATTATTTTTTTTATTTAAGTTTGAGACAAATAAACAAATGAATGAAAAGAATCAGAATCGTGTTTATTGCCATGTAATACACAGGGTTCACATTACTAGACGTTTGCTTCAGTGGTTTGGTGAATACACAGAACATGGAGTAAGTAAGAAGCATGCCTTTAAAAAAATTTAATAAAATAAACAAACATGTGAGTTAGAAAATCAACAAGTAAGATTAAGTTTCAATATCTACACTATACACTGTGGACAAAACCAATGAGTATGAGTGAGTCTATAATGGTTAGATCAGGTGATGAACAGTGCAGTCAGCAGGTGGATAAAGTGTCAATGCAGTGTATTTGTTGTTGGTGTTAATTAGAGTTCAGGAGTTTAATAGCAGAGTAGAACAGCTTCTTCAGTGTAATTCATCCCAGACTGGCCCCTTTTGGCCCGTGGGCCACATGTTTTACACCTCTGCTTTAGGTATTAGTTTTCTGTAGCCAGCTGTCATACTTTTCTACCCGTGTTTTTGACGCAGAGTGGGAGCTCTTCGTACTTCCTTCCGCGTGTCTACCCATTACAGGTGAGCTGTTGCCACGGAAACGTTTGCTTTTTCCACGAGGCCTTCTCGCGAGACTCCGGGGCAGGGAGAGGGGAGGCTGCCTGAATGATCTCATCCCTCCAGCAGCTGCATAGCGCAGCGAGGCAAACCGTAACTTTCTATCAAACTTCCAAGTTGCCTTTCGGAGGAAGACGCCGTGGATATTTTCGCTTTCACCGGAACGAAGAAGGCGTTTCTCGCGAAGGTAAGCACGAGCCCTGCGCAGTTTGCGTTTCGGGGTTTTTTGGATTGTGTTACGAGTTAAACAAAAGGGGGGGAAACCGCTTCGCATTATGTGACATCCAAACGCTTGAGGGAGAAAGGAGAAAAGGTGAGTGGGGAACGTGGGGAACGTGGGGCTTGTCATGTGCGGGTGTTGTTCGTGGTGAAAGCTGCCTCCTTCAACATCTGTGTGAAGCGGACAAAGCAGATCTTTGTGCGGTGTGAAGGTGCACCGTGAAGCCAGTGCGCAATCACTGCCAGTGTTTGTGAACTAATGGGCTGCTTTCACACGAACTGGACTCGGTAAGAGACGTTTTCACCCGAGTATCACCGGGGCTGTCAAAATACCCAGGCTGCGTCGTTGCATGTCAAGGGCATTGTTCCCAGCAGTGCTTTAGGGGAGACGATTCACAGGTGGCATCGTGTAAATCAATACATAGGGTGCCCTTGTGTGACTGTCAACACCCACGATAGAGCCTGTGTGGATTTCAGCATGGTATATCCCAGGTATTTTCCTTGGATCACATCTGCCTGGCCCTGAGAACTCTGATTTGTTTACAGCCCTGACAGTCCTCATCATTTGGTTACACACATCAGGCCATGCTGACTGTACTGGGAATTTAGCATTTACCATTTTATGCCTTACATCCTGCAGATCAAGATTGCAGTTGGTCAGAAAAGCAACACCAGAGTCATTTTGCTGGTTCAGATATCCTTTGTGTGTTAAACACATTCATGGAACATATTTATTCCCAAAATGGGAAGCTAGACAATTTGGGGGTGAAGAATAGAATGGCAACTTGATCCATGAGAAATTGTGTAATACAAGGTACAAGGCAAACAAAGGCTTGTTGAGACAGCTACAAGGCCACTGTGATAACCTTTGTAATCCATAATATATGAAACATTGTGTCTAAAAGAATCATCATTACATAATGTAATCTGTAACAAACAAAAGGAATTCCCTGTAACGGAGTGTGCGTATTTGATGAGATACACTTGGCATGAATCAGGTGGAGAAGGAAGCTTTGGAGTCTAGCTTTAGGCAAGGATCAAGGATTTTTAGCATTCTTGATAGGCTTAGCTGACCTGCGGTGGGCATGACTGATCATACAGCTGCACCATTTTTTTGCTATAGTCAGTCTAATCTAAGCTTTGTCCCTTTTGCTAAATCAAAGCTATTATTCACACTGAGCTGCCTCTTGGTCTCTCTGATGGGATTTCTTTGAGAATTAATCTAACGCACATATTGCAGCTTTTTATCACTTAGTGGAGAAAGCATGCTCACTTTGTTTTTATGTGCCACCACGGGCCAACATTTTTGGGTGCTGGCGAAAACACCATCCTAGGTTAAAATAGGACTGAATTGCCTTGGGCTTGTAATGGCTCACTTAGGAATGGGGGACTAGTTTGCAACCATAACAGTGTGAGAGATGAGAAACAGCAGGTAGACGAGATCAGTGCAGTCTCTCGTTTTTTTTTTTTTGTTTGGTTTTTTTTGCTGTTCTCATCAAAATGCACCAACATGCAAACTCTGAACATGTCATGTTCACGCTTCTTGAGACTAAAGCTATTGCTCCTGTTTCCTCCCGCTGTAAATGACCCTCCTGTACCTGTCATATGACTTAAGATAAGTGTTTCTATTTTCACTTTCTGTATCATAACCTCTCATATAACAATAACAATTGTCCCTGAGCTTCATTTGTAATAAAGTCTCTCCAACTTGCCTGCACATTCACAGAGGGATGCTTCCTGTTGCTATGTTAGTCTTATGTTTCTATTGTCTCTGGTGCATTGGCTCGAAGGGAATCGCTTGAGCAAAGATAAAAGACAACAACAAGAGGAGCTTTGTGCTGCTTTATAATTTGCTACTCTGGAATGCGTGGGCTGAAATTATGCTAAGTGGTCACCATGAAATATTGTTTATATTATATAATGAATAATTACAATTACTGTTATTGTTGTTTTTCTTAAGTTTATATTACATTATCCTTTAATGACTTATTAGATTAACCACATTACTTAAGTAGGCTTTACACTGTAGTTGCTAAAACTTCCTGACCACATCTTATGGGATTTTTGTAGTACCATCTGACTAGCTGCCCCTGCCAAATGTAACTACCTGTTACTGTTGATAGATCTGATAACAAACTAAACAGACCTTGAAATTTGTCCCTGTTTCATCTGGGGTTCAACCGTGGCCAATGTCAACCACAAGGCCAGTTTCTCCATGCTGGTGTTTTTTGTGACAGGATTTAAAATTAGTCATGTATTCCTGGTGTTTGACATGGCCTTCTGACACTTTTTTTTTTTTTTTTTAGAAAAAAGAGGAAGCTCCATCAGTTTTAATATGTCTGATTGGGTCTCTCCAGTATTACTCAGCGTGTAGTCAGAAGTCAAATGACATGATGATAATATGGCCTCTGGTGGTTTTAGGTTGTGACTGGCTTTTTGCTGGTGACTGAGAGGTTGATGAGTTTGACTGTAATGAAGTGTGACTATGTGTCTGCATTTCCTGCTTGCTAAACTGTTGGAATGCTCTGTCTTTGTCTGGATCGGACGGTCCACTGTATACCAGCCAATAGAGGAAAGCAGAGGGCTCGAAAGCTACAATGGTGATGATGTAATCCCTTTCAGTGCAGTGTCACAGACTAAATGCGGGTAGACAAAGAAAAATTCCCTTCCATTCCACCCCACTTGCCACAAAGTTTCGGGAACCTTGACCTTGCAAAAATACATGACAACTGGGACACTGTAATTATCTATGTGGGATACTGGAGAGCTCAGTGACGCTGGGAGTCGAGTACTGGGGCAGGTGCATAGTGGTGCTGTTGGCTTTGAACTGGACTGAGCTTCACTAGAAGTTGGGTCATTTTCTGGTCTGTTGCTAATATATCTAAGGCAACCTCTGGATGACTTGGTTTTCTGTCATCCTACTTCCAAATCTTAACCCTAAACCAAAAACCACAGTCATGCAGAGATCACACACTGTGTAATTCCCCTTCTGTGCTCCCATCAAACTGAAAATAGCAGCCTAGAAATCAGACGATCGAGCAGAAAAAAACAAAAACAGCTTGACGACTTAGTTAAAATAATTCAAAGTGAGAGATGGCAACAAAACTTTCCATAATAAAATCTGGGATTGTGATGATGTGTTGCTGCAGGCTATCTCCGCTGCCACACAGCGATGACGTGCTCAGTATTGTCCTGACTTGTCTGCCAGTTGCTACACTGTCTCTGTTCGGCCTGTACACTCTCTCTGGAACAGATTACGGAACTTTGCTCTGAGAAGAATCAAAACATCAAGCAGAGTTAGAGGCCTGCGCCCCATGCAGAGTCTATGTGGGCAGCGGTGGAAATAATTCCACATACAGAAACCACCGAGGTTTGCTGTTGTCCCTCCTGTGGACAGAAATCTGAGAAGCAGGAAGGAATGCATGAGGGCTTGGTTATGGCTCAGCTCAAAACAGATTTCGATGCGCAGACAGGTCTGTTCAGCTCGTCCTCATTCCTATTCAACTGTTTTTGTTAACTTTCAGGAACAGCATTTGCCATGTGATGTGTAGTAAAACAGGAATGCTGGTACAACAATCCACTGGTTTTCGCCTGAACAAATACTTTTCGTAGAATACCAGTGAAGAAAAAAAACCTTAAGTTCTCTCTTCTTGCTGCTTTTTCTGTTTTGCATTGTTTCCTGTAGCGAAACAGAAAAGAAGTCTCTGATCATATTGCTCTAAAATTCCACATCCTTTGCTTTGGAACCAGGGAATCCATTTCCACCCTGTGAGTTCCTGCTCTGCTCTGAGAGGGAAGAATGCATCTACTGTGAGCCAAAGCCTTCCTTTACAGATGACTTTGTAAGTAGGAATAATTTTCAGATGCACTGACTGAACGGGAAATTGTCATACTTGTATTATTTGTGTAGTATTAATACCCCAAACTAATGAAGTTAAACAACCCAGCAGTCACAGTAATGTTCATCATGCAGATCTACAGTGTATTAATACACTGACAGATGTATTAGGCTCTTGCACTGCTTTTTTCCATGTAGCTCCAGGTGCAAAGGGCAGATAGGGCTGGCTAATAACAAACATGGCTCCTTTCCCAGCCTTTCCTCTCTCACTGCCTGTTTCCTGTGTATTTCATTGATGTATTCCTGGATACCCAGTCCTTCTGCTTTGCTACACAACAAATGCAGTTGTAACTGAAAGCAGTCCTGCAAATATTAATGTATACATGCATTTGTATGTTACATTCATGCAGCATTTATCGCTTAACAAATATTTGAAACACACCTTTTTGACCAGGCCTGTGCCATGTGTTTACTGTTAAAAACCTTAAAACATTTTCATGGTGCGTGACCTTGATGTTCACCCTTTAGAAAACCGACTGGAAGATACAAAGGATCATTTCACTCAGAGCTCAACTCGAAACTCGAATGTTTCCTCCTCTGTGACTTGTGGGGATGCAAAATCCTGATTATTGCCAGCCAGAGGAGGGGATAAATGGGGGCGTGTTAATTACATTCTGTTTCACTCAGTATCCATGATACAAGACTAAAACAGAACAGTCACTGAGACAAATGTCTGATGTTGTCTTCATGCCATAGTAGATTGATTTACTTATGTATTTCATGATTTACTCATGTATTTTACTGTAGGTTTTTGATGTTTAATTAAAACACAATAATAACAACAAAGCTCTTGAAATTGTTCTCTCTAAATGACATGTGGCTAACATGGAAGCGCCTTTGGAACATGATAAAACACAGTTGCAGAGCTGGCTCAGTGCAGTGCAGGCCAGCAGTAGCAGCAGCAGCAGCAGCAGCAGCAGGAGCTTGCTGTGCAGGTTTGCACTGTGGTTTTTTGGCATTGACTCTGATCTAGCAGGGCACCACTGTTATGCAACACCAGCTGACTTATCACTGTCCAAATGTCTCTGTATGAATTGATTAACTCTGCAGCCTTACTGTTTATAATTGGACTGGAAGTGCGCTGGGCCATGCACTGGAAACCCGCCAAAATCAATGAGTGGGAATAGTTTAGGAGTATAACTTTTCCACAGTGTTATGGATTTTGAGGCATCATCAAGTCTTCCACATGCAGAACAGTACATTAAAAACGACTAATTAATGTCAAACAATGTTGAGTGCTGAGACACACCTGAGCTTTCTCTTCACTTGAAGAAGTGGGCTGCCCTCCAAGCTGCAGGGAACAGCGCAGGCAGCAGCTTCCTCCAGAGACAAGGCAGAGAATCCCCCCGAGGTGCTCTGAGAGGATAATAAGCCTGCCTTTGTTGTCAGGCCCTTCTTCACTGCACTGGTCCTCGTGTCACCTCGTACTGAAGCTTTCCCCCTGTCCTATGCACCAAAGCCCTTAGTAAAATGCATGTCTGGCATTATCCTCTCCTTATTTTTCTTCCCCCCTTCGTGAAAATGTAAAATGGTTAAATACCAAATTCAGATCTTGTTCAGTAGGCATGCAATTAATGTGCGGTGGCAGCAGAGCAGCTATTTGGCCAGTGTGAGGGGATATTAATCAAGCTTTCACCTTGACTCTGGCCTTCCAGGGTGGCTGCCTGTGTTTGCCTTTGCACTGCAGCTCTCTTAGCCAAGGCTCTTATTGTTTCCTAGCAGCACTGTCATGCTCCTCTGTCACACTTATTAGTCTGCGGGGAATCCTTGTACACATAAAATGCATCCCATTACAGCTGCCCCTATTCATCTAAGTAATCAAATTAGTTTATGTGCTTTGCTCTGATTGTTGCAGAGGTGTATTTGTTACCCAAGCAGGCTTTGATCGATTGTTGGTTCAGTTTGACTTATGAAAATGAACTGAAAGGAATGTGCAGAGCATCCCATGATGCATTTGATTGATTTCTCCTGGGGGCTTTTAAATGGCCTGTGGTCAGTGCGGTTGTTGCTACGGTGCAGCTCATGTTTCTCATGTTACCTCAGCAGGCTCAGTGACCTAATCCACACACAACACAACATCACCTTGCCACAAAGAGTCCAAACAAATGAAGAACAAACTGATAAATCTCACGTATCTCTTTTGTACATTTAGAGTAAGTTGTGTTGTCTCTTGGGAGCTACTTCATATCTTTCTTTGTTGCAATTCTAATTCTTTTTTTTTTGTTACTCAGTAGGCTTTTATCTGGTCTGGCCACTCAGTTTTTGTGTCTGTTTTTGCTCCAGAAGCAAGGGCCACATACTCCAGAATTTCTGAGAATTTTAATTGATGTTTCTTTGAACATCTTCTTTAAATTTGTCATTAGTAAAACTTTTCTAACTTCACTGGATCAGCTGTGGTCTTGTTGGGATCCTTTTGTTCTCCTCTGTGATGTGGCTTGTTTGCTACCTGTGTAATCAGGCAGAGGATGTGAGGGGACAGGGCTGTGGATGACTTCCAAACATCGCAGGCATCTGTCATATTGACACTTCCGCTGTGAGAATCTGTCAGACTAATGCCAACTGACCTTGCTGCTCATATGCAGTCACACATAGAGACATAAGGACTCTCAGTCTGACCCTGCCCTCGACCTAAACACACACTCACATTCTACGCATGCTTTTACTCAAAAATAGTCTCGTCAGTTTTCACTTGAAAACCAAAAATAAAGACCCCAGTCTAGGTTATGTGACTTCTTTCACCAGCAGCCATATTTTATTTATGATTGTAAGGGAGGGAATCTCTTAGTACTTCACTACAGGATATTATCACAATACACTGCCCATGATCATAGTGATTCTGCAATACTGCACACCACAAGACAAACAGCATATATGAAGACAAACAAACAAAAACAAACAAAAGAGTTTATTTAAGTTCTAAAGTGCTTCAAAATAAAAAGATAATAGTTCTAATAATAATAAAATAAATAAAGTGAGAAGTCCTGTGATTATTGCCTTTGCCTATTGGTAGCTGGGATAGGCTACAGCACCCATGCAACCTGAGGTTTGAGTGAATCAATGGAATCGAGAACAGAAAATAATTACAACAAATACCAAAAGCTAAGAAAAGGCCTTACAGTTAAGTAGGAGTTTTTAGAGGACATTTAGAGAAACTTCAGTTGACCTTTAAAAGATCCTTTGGTGGTGATTTGCACCACTTAGGGGCTCGGATAGCAAAAAACCATGATGTCAGTAACCTATTGCAAGAGGAAGAACTACGATAAACTCCCTATCAATGTTTTACCCCACTTTTAATTGATTTGTTTTTCCAATAGGAAAAAATCTGGAATGGGATTGACACCAGTAAATGTGTTACGCCTGTTTGTTTCCTCTAAGCATGGTAATTTTCAGGAATATTATTGATCATGTCTATTTTATTTTCCCTTTTTTTAGCCATGGGGAAAATAATTAAATGACTATTGGATACAGCTCTGCATGAGCTGGCAATGAGCAAGTGACCAATAACCACTAATGAATACACCGACACACAACATGGTACCCTGACACTCAGTGTGTGACCATTGGATGCAACGCAACCAGCAGTGCACGGTACACACTGGAACATCTCTTCCCTGGCCTCAGCCTTCCGTCACAGTTCCGACCTGATCCCCTATTTTGTGTGAAACCTTTGTTCAGTGCCTCGGTTTTGCAGCTACCTGCAGTGATGAGACGTCCATTCAGCGGAGCTGCTATGATTCTCTATAGCCTATACCACATTCATATGAAGTGTGAATAGCTCTGCAGCTGACTGATTGGTTTTGCACGTGAGAGCCTCTAATCCAAGAATGAAATAATAGCAGGCTTGGAAGTGTCTGGCGGGCCCTTGGCTTAGCCCCATCTTCTGGCACATGGAGAGGCTGAATTATAGACAGCAAAAACACAAACTATTCACTCAGCTCCCGTCTTTGCATCAACACTGTTAATTACACTACTGCTACTCTCACGTCCCTTCTATTTTAATCCTCCAGCAATGGAAACTGCTTCATCTCAACTCACAAACAGGCATGTGCCAGCCCCATGCTGAGCTGAGAGTATTTGTTTGGTAACAAATAGATTCACTGCTTGTCACATATGAAGAGGGGGCAGCTCTTATTGGCTGAACAGAGCCAACAGAGCCTGATCAACAGCCCTATCTGCTTATCAAAGCACTTGGCTGGGATGTAGGCCTACTCCAATTGCACAAGGGTTAATATGGCTTGGTTGCTCAGTGCAGCAAATCAAATGTGTCAAATGCCCACTTATTGCTGCTTTTTTATTATAATATAACCAGCAGACATTCTAAAATACCAATAACCATATGGTTTAATATCTGAAATGAAATGTAGAAGTCTCTAAAGGCATATCTAAGCTTGAGAAGTAGAGGCGGCAGAGCAGTGCCTAGTAAATCTCTCTAATAATACTAGAATTGAAGAAGATTTATCAAAGCCTTTGGCATTGTTGCATTGATACCCAAAACTTTCTCTCATGATGTCACAGAGAAAGTTTCTCACATAAATCATGAATCTTTCACCTGGGGGAAGTGGAACAGGAAGTTGCAGAGGAAAAGACACTGATACCTATAGAGATGGAATGTCAGTATGCGGTGCAGGATGAAAGTGGGATTATCCCTAGATATTAAATTTCCCTGTGTTAATTGTACTGTATATCAGAATACTTTTTTCATGGTAGACTGATTTTCATGATGGGTACAACTCCAGGCAACCAAGGACATATTATTCTGAACAGACTTCAAAGAAGACCACATTCAGACACACATGTATCTAAGAATAGATTCAAAGAAAAACTCCAGAAATACAGGGAATGATTATTTACATTGACTATTCACACCCTAGTAGTATATCCTAGGCCTAAATGTTATAATTTCTAACGCTGTAAGAAATAATTTTTTAAGTAATTTTTTTTTTCATTCAGATTTGACTTGCTTCAGCCCTCTGACTATATGAACAATTAAACAGATCTGGCAGACCAAATCCTAATATTTACAATGTCAGGTTTCTTACACCCACTCATGAGCTTTGATAGAGAAGCAGTTGATAGACTTTGGGCTTTGTCGTGAGTTTTTGTCACAGTGCCAGACCTTGTGGCAGGGTTTACTGTAGTTATCTTTATGGAGCTCCGTCACTATAGTGTGACTTGGCACACAACCTCCATGTTTACTGCCGATCAAGAACTTTCTGATAATCAACCTTTATTTGACCTTTTCAGATCATGCTGTGATCTCCCACTCATGCCTGTTGATCAAAGACACTCATGCAAGATGTATAACTCCAGAGCATAATTAAAAGGAAACATTAAGCTTGGACGTGCTCGCATAGTCATGTACCTTTCAAACAATTTCCATTTGATCATCTCCTTTATGAGAAATTAAAGCATACGGCAAAGAACGAATTTCGTGTTTAGGAGGAGTAGTAAGTCACGTATCTACCACTGCAGAAAGAACACAATCCCTCAGTGGCTGGCTTCCGACTTACAAACTCTGCAAGTTCAAAGCACACTCTTAGATTTATCTGCATACACTGTACATTTCATTACACTTTGCAGAGTAAGTCTGATTTTTGGATAAAGTTGTAGGGAAATAAATTGGATCGAAATTAGGACCTTCTGTAGTTGCATTCTGTACTGTTAATTTTTTCTTTGAATGTATTTCGATTTTCTTTGGAAAGGGATTTTTGCATTTGGGCAGGTCTTAGTAAGCTAACAGACTTGTGCCATTGATGTTTGCAGAAAAAAGTATATCACCAAAAAGTCCCAAGAATCGCCTGAGTCTATTTTTGTAAGACATTGATTGTGTTACACACAATAAATGATGGTTTTCTAGTGTACCATCCTCTATTTACCTGTCCATGTATGACGCTGTCCCTCTAATGGAGTTTATAAGGGGTTGGAGGTGGGCAAAGAGGGCAGGGAGAGGGAAAGTGCAGCCTAGAGCAGACTTCCACTCAAACCTCAGCTCCCAACTGCTGCAGTTCAGCAGCCAGACAGCCACCTCATTAGCATTTTTAACATTCCTCTTCAAGCAGCAGCATACTCCTTCTTCTCCATTGCTCTTTAAAAACCACAACTTTAAAAGCTGGCTAACTTCAATCTGAGCTTTTTTGATGAAGATGAGCCATCTATAACCTCATGTCACATATGAGACACTCAAGTCACTCATGATGGTGTCTTTAGATTAATGTATTTATGACTTGCACAGTGGTGAAAGGATGTGCAGAATGTTGGTGATGACTTTACTTACTTCAGTTCAAGAGAATATATGCTTATCTTTGAGACTTTTCCTTGTTTTGTTTTGACGGGGCCTCATCAGCTATAAGACTTGAGTGTAAAAAGCAGAAATTCTTCTTAACTTTGGACAAGTGGACCACCTAAGCTGTTAGCGGTGTAATTAGCTTTTTTTTAGAAGTAAGTGGCCCTTTAGGAGGTGGACAAAGGCTTTCATTGTTAAACTCATGGCCCACCCATATAATGCCATTGGGAATAGCAATGGGTTTACCATTACTAACTATAAACTATGTGGAGTGTTTCAAGTGTCTATTTATCCTGCTTTCTCTCCCACGTAAATGTGAAACCCTGGTGGAGCACTTTGTGGATAAGCAGAGAGGAAGGATTGAGGACACCCTGCTGGAGATAATGGCAATGAATATATTCTGGCACTCCTCCAGAACTGTCTCCTTGTGTAAGGCTGTGACTGAAATTCACTTTGCCAGTAGTTAGCTATGCCCATTACTCACTGAACTGTGCCGCAGTGATAGTGAGGGGCCCCGAGTTAGGGCAGAACTCCACATCACAGAACAATGGAGATGATTAATGTAGATATACGGCCACCGGTTTGTGAGGTTCTCAAACTGCACGTGGTATGTGCATCACGTGTGTGGTCAGACTAACACTCTGTCAGATCCAGTTTTCATTTCATCATGGTGTGCCACTTCATTGAGAGCTAGTATCTCGCAGATCAAAGCTCTAAGAAGTCGACTATTGCATAGACCCTGTAAATTGTATGGCAGAAAAGTTATGGTAGACTTTGGCTCTTAAAAAAGTGTTTTCGAACAGAGTATCACTTGGGCAGTCAACGTTGCAGTTCTCTCAAAGAATTTGCCCGAACATGCCCTACTTCTCTTCCCCCTCGCACAGACGTTCATCACTTCCTCCACTGAAATTGGTGGAATTCCAGAATCTTGGCTCATGGTTGGATGATGCTAGTACTGTTTGTTTGCCAGGAGGCTCGCCTGTTTTTCCTCTGAAGGTGTCAGGTTCTCAGGTTTGATCAGTCAGACGGGCAGGTTTGTGCCTGGTTTTGAGCCAGTTGCTCATACAGCAGGAGTGATCAGACTGGAAAATAAAAAAAAAAAGGAGAAGAAGGCATATGGAGAGGGGGAAGAGTAAAGATGCTTAGTTACTTCCTGTGCATCTGTTGTACTTATGACCAGCCGTGGTTGAGTTACACCTCCATGAATGTGTAGAGACCTCAGTTTCCCCTACAATCCTCAACACTCCACAGGAAATTGTTGTGTAGGATTTGCTATATTGCAGATTTTTTTTCTCCTCTGGCACAGTACTTCCTAGTCTCACTGGGCAAGCTTTCTCATTATAAAAAGGTTAGTGGTTTAACTGTGGTTTAACTAAGGTTCCAGACTTCCGTTGCTGTTTTTGTGATTTAAGTTATCCAGAAAAGTATTTCCCACATCATCTATGTTACATTAGTGAGTCAGAGGAATACAGAACTAAATGATCATTACATGATTCTCACAGACATACTGATGTACAACTCATACTTTGCTGGCTGCGTAACACCCCGGCTGCCTTGATATTTTTCTGTCCAGATGAGCTTTTCTCCCATCTTCCTGCACTTATCACAAGTGTCTCCCCCAGCGTTAGCAGTCTTTTGATGTTCCTTTTTCCTTTGTTTTCCAAATCTGTTTCAGGCTTCGATTTGTCTGTCTCTTCACCTACTCCCACATTTCATTCATTTGGGTTTCCCTCAAGGTTTCATATACCCAGCCTTAGTTGAGGTCCTACTGCCAGGCAATTTTCAAAGGCTTCGCTGTGTTGGAATGGGGCCCCAGTCTTGCCCAAGCCAGGACAGAGGGACCTTTGTGCCTGCTGTCCATCCGCCCAGTAAGCCCTTAGAGCAGAGGAAGATTACGAGACAGGGAGAGCCAATGGGCTAAATGGTAGGGTGCCTGTTTGAAAGCCAATGGTGTCAGCCAAACAGCGCCTTAGCCCCATTCAACCAGGCAGTAATTACAAGCTTGTAGGACCATCCTTTGGCTCCTTTGTCTCCACTTTTTGAAACACTTGCCCAGTCTACTGGGAAACTTCATTCCCTCAATGTTTTGAGACCGAGGACAAATAGTCCCTCAACTCCAACATGCTGTCCTTTCTCTCCAGAAAACATGCAAGCAAAGCAAACTCAGCAACTCCTGTTAGACCCTGGCTGTGAAGGTGTCTAGGACCAGAAGTGCTGCCATGAAATGATGACTCAGGGTTTGGTCTTTTGGTGTGTTTGAGTTGGTATGATTATATGAGTCACGTTCGAAAGACTCCATAGATCCATGTTTCTGACTCATCATAGTATTTGTCTGTCTTACTGACTGACTTCTGTCTGTTTTTCACCTACTATACCCACAATGTGTATATGTTGTCACAAAGTCTTGAGTGAGATTTTGTTTGACTCACAATATGTAAAGGGCTGAGTTTTTATAAGGGCTTGTTACTCTATCAGAGTGCAAGTCCTTTCTGTCTGGACTTGTCCTGACAACTATGACAACAAATTGTATTTCTTCAGAGGCATGCCATGATATCATCATTACTTGTTCTGCATCTGAACCACCTCTTTGCTCATCTCTCAGTGGGCCTTCCAGACCAGCTGGGAGGTCAGAGCCCCAATTACAGGAAGTAAACTTCATTTATACAACCTCCTCAAGCTGTTGGGACATGTCCCACAGAACTGTAGATAAAAAAAATTCACTCTGTGATTCTTTAGATGATAGATGGAGGATGGCAGAATGGGTGTGGAGTTTTGTGGTACCCTCCTAGTTTCTGCCTCTCCTGTTTCTTAACACTTAAAACACAAGTCACATACTCTGTTTCTCTGTCAACGTCTATGTCCTCCTTTTTTAATCTGGTCTAATCAAGACCATGGAGCTAGTTGTCTGTCTGTGTCCATCAGTGAAGAGATTAGAGGCCTCTTTTATAGGACGTGTGCTTATGTGCATTAGCTCTATTCATCTGTCTGTCCCTGTGGACATTTAACAACATGAGGGAATGAGGCCCAACGCTCTGGGCCTGGACTTGAAACTTCCATTCCCTGATTATTTTCACTTCCACACATGTAAATTAGCATGTAACTAGGACATGAATGAGTCTTTTTTTTTTCTTTTTCTCCTAGTTAATGAGGTTTTATTCAAGCACTTTATATACTTCATTTACTTGTGCCCTGATCAATAGCTGCTTATGCTTATGGAACTGAGTAATTAATATAATTTTTAGGAAACTGCAGTCCTAATGTAGTTAAGAGAAGCTGTAAGAAATAGACACAGCATGCTGGTGCCAAACTGAAATGACTGTTTGAAACAAAAGGAATCTGTTTGTTTTTGCACAGTATTTGACAAACAGAAGGGGGCTCTGCTGCATAATATGCACAGGTTTAGAACTGTGTTGTCAAACCATTTGAGAGCCAAATGGTTACAGGCAATCTGAAAACTGAATCTTCTCCAGAGCCTTGAGATTATACATATGCACTCTTTTCCTGGATTGTAAATTTAGGGTGATATAATAAGGATTGTCTTCTCTGCATCATAGTTGACTTTGCTGGCAGTGCAGTTGTTCACAAGGCACTGTGCACGACAGAACAGAGGGAACCAATATTTTTTTGATTACTCTTCATTTTTAAAGCAAATTTTAATCACTCTTGGAATGCAGGATTGCATTGCACAGGGTGTTACATAAAATATGCTGACATGACAAAATAATAAATCAACTACAAGTCAGTTGATCGTTTTCACGGAGGACGGGATGCGGTGTGAGGGTGTCTGTGCTGTAGACCCGTCACACTGCACTGATTGCTAGTGGCTAATGTGATCACAGCCTCTGCCAGGCAGGGCTGACTGAGAGTGGAGCCTTAATCTCCCACAGTGTCTCACTGCCAAATTGGCCCGATTTGTCAGGCACAGGATCATCACCCACTTCTCAGATGACATTCAAAAGGCCCCTTTGCTTTTTGATGGAAATATTTGATCTGTAAAATGGCAACTAAACAATTCACCTACTTCTGTGTTGCTGACTAAAGGGGCACTTGAGGTTGACAGGTCACAAGCCAAGAGTCAGTAATTGAGGAATAAATAGTAGGGATTTTTTACTGAACTTATTGATCAAGATATGTTTTGCATTCATATAAATATTCTTAGTGTCTTTAGTATGTTTATTATGTTCTTCACTGTTGGGGAAACAGAAAACCGATTATTATTTTCCTCAGACCATTCAGGAAGAAACATGACTACAACTTAGCTTTCATGTTTCAATGTATGCTTATAATGACATTGATTTAAAAAAAATCTCTCCTTATCAGACAGTGAATATGTCAGTGATTCTTCCTTTCTTAGAAAAGACCACTACACCAAAAAAAAGAAAGAAAATCTAATTTAATATCTCAGACAAATTTACTTCTGTATATATCCTTCTCCAGCTTCCTACCAAAGAAAGGGTCTACATATTTGTAAGTATGTCTTGAGTCATTTGCATAGATATATTTACATGAAAAGATGAAAAGATTATTTCATTTATGAAGAGAGAGGCCATAAATCCTTAAGTGAACTGTTGGTGTTGATTACAGAATTTCATTTTCATAAGGAAAATGCGTGT
Source organism: Ostorhinchus cyanosoma (assembly GCA_029814465.1). Lineage (NCBI taxonomy): Eukaryota > Metazoa > Chordata > Actinopteri > Kurtiformes > Apogonidae > Ostorhinchus > Ostorhinchus cyanosoma. The sequence goes on along the minus strand of JAPTYQ010121506.1, from coordinate 7,335 downwards.
CTTTTATCTTAAAATGAGAAGCACAATCTTACCAATAAACTCTCTCCTTTGTCAAAAAACTGTAACAGGACACTAATCAAAGCCAATGAAGTGTAAAGTTGTCTGGTTTTTCAATACGTAGGCTCTTTTGTCACAATCTTTATAATTTGACACCAGCTGCCTGGCTTGGTTTCTCCTATTTCTAGTATTTAGGGAAAGTTTTGTGAGAGTAAAGTCAAAAATAAAGAGTCATTATGATGTGTACCTAATTATAATTTTTTTTTTCCTTTTTTCCAGGAATGAATGTTAGGATGTAAAAATGCCAAGTGGAAGTGTCAATGCATTTGAAGAAGCAGTACGCAGGTTTGAGGGCTGAAGAGGTGGGCTGTCTGCAACACTTTTTCTTCCTCTTCACTTGTTGATCCAGACAATCAACCTGCTCATGAAGTCAGGGAGCAGTATCTTAACCCAGAGGCAGCCATGTCTACCTGCTAAGTGCCTTTAGCCTTTGGCACTGGTGTCATGACCAGCCTGAAGCTCCCGCCCATGGAGCGCACCGTTGGGGGTTCCATCCCCGCCCCTGATGAGTTTTACACCCGCCACCTCCGTATTGTCAATGGGGGAGCTGTGCCCACGCGCACAGACAATGTCCACACCACTGTGAGCACAGGAGTGCCTAAAATGGGTGTACGGGCTCGGGTGGCTGACTGGCCCCCTCGGAAAGATGTCACAGGAGCTTTGTGGCATGCCAGTATAGAGCCTGAGAACTCTGGTGTGCCCCCTGCTGGAAAAAGTCACATTAAGCTCGGCTCCATTATAAGCCCTCAGGACTCGTCAATGCTGCGTAACATCCACAACACTTTAAAAAACAGAACCCAAGCCCAGGCTAACAACTACAGCCCAGACACACGTTACCTGGCACCAGGAGACCACCGGGGTCCTGCACATAGGAACCCACGACAGAGACGCATTCGTCAGCGCAGCAACAGCGACATGACTATCAGTGAAATGGATGCCAGTGGGGACAGTGGTGAAGAATGGGGTCCAACTGTGGGAGCAAAATGGTCCCCCCTTCACCGAGAATATGGAAGTACCTCCTCAATAGATCAGCACGGAGCCTCTGGAGAAAGCTTCTTTGAAATGCTTAAGGGCTATCAAGGGGAGAAAGTAGACCAGCGCAGTCCTGCTCCAGAGAAACTGGAGGACATGTTGAATGTTGGACCCAAACAGGCCATCATTGACCTTCAGGAGGATGCCACAGATGGCCAACCAGCTAAAGCTAAAGATAAACCCCCAAAGAGACGCACTAAATCTGAGACAGGGGGTGAGTCTATATTTCGGAAGCTTCGGAATGTTCGGGGTGAGTCTGACTCCCCGAGAGCGGGATCTGATGCCGAGGACAGCCGGACTGATGACATGGGTCCTCCTCCCAAGCCTTGGATGTGTCAGAAAGGCTTTTCCCACTACGATGTTCAGAGCATGCTGTTTGACCTCAATGAAGTGATTCAGTTTCGGCAAACTGCGGGCAAGAGGAAAAACACCACCACAGGGGCGTCTGCTGCTGCTGTAGCCTCAGCGACATCCACACTGTCTTCTACCCACAGCCTGCCTTACAGCTCCCCAAGTGGCAGCCAAGAAGAGCTCAGTTTGAGAGACAGCCCTGGCCTGGATGCAGGAGACGAACAGAGCAATGAAATGCTGCTGAGCTGCCCCTGCTTCCGCAATGAGATTGGTGCAGATGGTAATGGCAGGCGCAGAGTGGGAGCAGTGTATCATGGGATTGCAAGTAGTGGAACAGGTAGCAGTGGCTCAGGAAACTTCAGCGGGGATGGAAATCTGTATGAAACATCTGTGAGTACACACTGCACCAACGCTGGAGTCGCAGTGCTTGAGGGCCCCAAGGAGGGCCCCAGCACACTCAGCGAAAAGGGAAAACAATACATAGTGGAGCATGTGGACCTGGGAGCCTACTATTACAGGAAGTTCTTCTATCTTAGGGGTAAGTTGCATTTAACTGCTTTTATCACATGCACTCATTAGCATACTGGTGTGTTTTTATTAAAGAACAAATAACCCTTAACAGATGGTTTGTAATTGTGCCTGTTTATTTGCCACTTCCTTTCCTTTCAGAGCACTGGAATTACTTTGGGATGGATGAGACTCTTGGTCCAGTGGCAGTGAGTTTGCGCAGAGAGAAGCTGGAAGAGGACAAGGAGCATGGCCAGCAGTATAACTACCGCCTCATCTTCAGGACCAGTGAGGTCAGCCGTAGTTTCCTTACCTCTGACCTCAACCTCTGCACCACATTGCATCAGTTCTTCCTACTATGGCTTAAATCTTAGCTGCAGTCCATAATTATTTTTTACACAAATAACTTCTCACACTTATTCTAAGTGTCTATGATATTTTTTAATGGCTAACTTTTACTTACTGTGTTAAAACATGCAGCAGGGCATATATCCTTATGTCATGGTTATCTGTTTCACATACTGCAATACAGAAGGTGTGATCATTTATTACATTGCTTGCTTTGTGTTACGGAGACCAGATTGAGGTAAAACCCGTCCCAGTGCATGCTCCTTATTATGCAACCTGCCCTGAAGCTATTTAGCTGTCTTCCAATATCAGCAATGTGTGAAAAAACCTCAGGATGTGTACTCATCTTTCAGCCTCCAAGGCCTGTCAGTGCCCAGGAACCTCAAACCACTATGTGCAGTAGAGCTTACTTCTACTGCAAAAAATAGATCATATTTAGTTGCAATGTTGGCTCCAAGTGCTTTGTGTTTGGTTTGGGAGTTTGAGTTTCAGATTTTGGCTTATGGGATTTATTATATAGACAAACATTCCCAGACAGAAGGTAAATACACTAGCCCAAGGCTGTTTGTTGTAGCTTGGAGGAGGACAGGTGCATGTGATTAAACCCCTTAAGGCTGAAGTGCCTTAAGACACACACCCTTGGACCCCACCTCCCAAACATCAGGAACACATAACCATTGTTAACAACAACCTATTTCTCCACATCAAGCCTCAAGCCGGTAGGAAAGAAAGTCTCCATCCGTTCCAGCTGCTTATGATAGGCGAGTGACTGAGTTCACTCCCAGAGCTCAGGACAATGCAGACTCTGTGCACATAGGAAGAAGAGATGGGAGGGTTGGACCAAGCCTTCTAAGTCCCACCTTCTGATTTCACTTGGGCCTGAATTAATACATTTGTAGCTAAACATCAAACTAACTGTAAAAATCTAGATGAGAAATTTTTTTTTTGGCTATTATTTACCTTCAAATTTTTATCATTCCAGTGGAGACACCCTTAATATTAGCCATTGGAGCCATATTCTGTCAATACCAACAGTTTGTAAAATGGCTTTTTGTCACAGATTAATTGCCCAAACATCTATTTCTAATGGTGTTTGTTGGTTTTTCTTAGCTTTTTCCAAGTAAGAATACAGTGTTCCTTCTGTTGCTGTTTATCTCCTGGTGTCTGGGCATGTTTTGCAGTGCATGTTTTTCCACTTTTAAGAGACAAGTTCAAAGCACACCAAAGATTTCTGATGCATTCCTAGTGCATTCTTTCTCATCTCACACTATTCACTTCAATCTCCCTTTCCTCTCCGTTCCTGTCCATCCAGCTGACAACTCTAAGAGGATCTATCCTTGAGGATGCAGTGCCTTCCACGTCTAAGCATGGCACTACTAGAGGGGTGCCTGTTAAAGAGGTTCTGGAGTACCTTCTCCCTGAGCTGGATCTGTCCTGCCTCAGACTGGCCCTCAACACACCTAAAGTCACAGAGCAGCTCATGAAACTGGATGAACAAGGGGTAAACAAAGCATTCAGAATGATAGCAATGCACAAAGGATTAAAAAAAATAATAAAACCATGTCATCTACAGGTGGACTCAGGCTATAAATAACTTTGATGTACATTTATTTGCTTATCTGTTGTTCTGCGGAGTCTTATAAAGAATGTGAACTATTGTGTCTGCATCTTTTCTGCTCCCCAGCTGAGTTTTCAGGTGAAGGTAGGGGTGATGTACTGCCGGGCAGGGCAGAGCACTGAGGAGGAGATGTACAACAATGAAACTGCTGGTCCCGCTCTGGAAGAGTTCCTTCAGCTGCTGGGGGAGAAGGTTCGCCTCAAGGGCTTCACCAAATACAGAGCTCAGCTGGACACAAAAAGTAATAACTCAAACATACTCCTGGGATAACACACACTTACAGCCTCTGCTTTTACGCACAAGTGGCCTAAGCATCTTAAGATACACGAGTGATTGTTTGAAACTCAATTTTTGATCACGTAGGTTATAGCTGTATGCTTTTATTGCTTCGTCCAATACCTGGATATTGAATTACTGCTGTAAATAGTTTCATATTTGCTTCTTCATATTTGTTTTTGTATTGAGTGATGTGGTTTGACTCTGGTTTGATGCAGGGTTTCCCCGTTCTTGCATCACAGTATATTTGGTAGTAATTGTACTTTGCTCCTTTATCACACTTTAGTCAAATATTAGCCATCACTGCACTATATTTACCTCTCTTATTTTGTACTTAAGACACAGTCTTTTCCAATTCTCTTGCTCCAATCATTGGTTGATTGCTGTAATTACACTAGACTGTCTGTTCCTCTAAACAAACTGTTATTTATTTACTTATTCAGTGAAGAAGGCACGTATACGACCCTGGAATGGGCTGCAGGATGCATGTGCACAACTGTTAATTGTTCTCTATATTGAATGTAATTGTCATTTTATCCAGGCTGACATTGATCCAGCGTCTGCTATTGTCTAGCCGTTTTAGCTATGATGAAATTGCATCCTGTCTCGCAGCGAACACACACAGCACACAAAATGCACATATAAAAAAGATGGATGGCAGTCGCAGCACAATGGGGTCTGTAAAGTGTATTCCTATTTTCCCTGCAGCGGATTCCACGGGCACTCACTCCCTGTATACAACATATAAGGACTATGAGATCATGTTCCATGTGTCAACTCTGCTGCCTTACACGCCCAACAACAAACAACAGGTAATGATGGTGGCTTCAGCTTTTATACCATTAGTTGTGTTTCAGGAAAGAAAAAACTCCTTTGTTTGGAAACATGTACTACCAGAGAAAACCTTAAAGGAAGGGTGTTTTATTTAGAGGAATGTGTGACTTATGGCTCAGGTATCACATTTGAATCTCATCCAACTTTCAGTCAAAACCTTTTGTTTTTAAGCACTTTATTTCTGACTGTAATGGTAATGGATTGCATGCCTCATGGGAATTTTCCTCTTTTACCTACAATATTTAACAAATGCCTTATTGTTTTTCACTGACTAGCTGCTGAGGAAGCGCCACATAGGGAACGACATAGTCACAATCGTGTTCCAGGAGCCTGGTGCTCACCCCTTCACCCCCAAGGCCATCCGCTCTCACTTTCAACATGTCTTCATCATTGTCCGTGTGCATAATCCATGCTCTGACAACACATGCTACAGGTGGGTTTCTGCATTTAGTGAGTAAAAATCTGAGTAAAAGCGAGGTCTAGCTGAAGGATGGAGGAGCAGCCCATTCAAAGTGCATATGTGTCGATGTTTGATAACCACCATGGAAAAGGTTTTTTTCTTCTATACATCATGCGGTCCACGGTAAGACATTTTAACATGCAATAGCCCCGACTGGATATGGTAGAACTTTGAGTCAAAATGATAATATTCGTAATGTCTCACTTCCTGGGGACAAATCTGGAATTGTATTTCTAACTGAAGTTACCACAAAATTGCATTTTCACTCATCATAATGTTAATTATCAATGTCCATAATGAACTTTTACATTTTTTTTTTAAATTCTAAGTATTTTGGGTATTTAGAATCACATTAGATATATCTGCGATGATTTCTAATTTTGGATAATTAGATTTTGACCTTGATTGTAGATCTGAAATGGAAAATTTTCCGTGTAACGAATTCTTTTGCTGATATCTGTAGCATTCATTCTGGAAAATAACATCGTGTATATCTGAAACTGAAAGCTCACCACTCGTGAATGGCAAGTGACGTCATTTGTCCTAGGAAGAATGTCATTATGGATATGTAAAATGTAATTGTGGATAGGAGTGCGGTTCCTTTAAATAACAACTTGCCGTATGTGGCCTGTGTTTGTTGTTGGTGTATTCCCAACGTGCTCTGAACAAAACCCCTTCCTGGATAAATACAGGTTTTGAGAAGCGTTCTTTGGATGGGTTTGTACTTTATATTCTCACAGATTGAGTGTAAAATTGTGACTCTTAAGGGTACGGCATCAGCTCTGTATGCACCTGAACAAAGAATAAGGAGTCTGATTATACTTACAGACACGACTAAACTTTCAGATATTTTTTTTATTGCGAAGCCTTGTCATGGTACAGATTTGAGACCTCCTGGTTATTACATTATGCTTCTTTTTTTTGCATTAACATAAACACACATTCGGATATAAAAAGGAAAAAACAAAATTAATAAAATAAATAAAAATTTCAACATCTCACTCACCCCCCCTCCCCCCATCCCCAGAGCCACTGAGATAAGTCGGTACTGTACTATGCTGTAGAATACTACTTATATAGTGGGTCTTAACTGTCCAGTCCTTCCATATATGATATCACTGGTTTCCACATTTTTTCAAATTCTCCCAGTTTGTCGTTACGTGTGTATCTAATCCTCTCTAAGTGAAGGTTATCCATCATTGTTGTTATCCAGGCTTTAAAAGTCGGTGTCTTTTTTTGACTTCCACAACAGGAGAACACGACTAAACTACAAGCATAGAAGAAATCAGGTTTCAACTTCTAACCCTCTGCAAGGGCGGTTTTTGTATTTTTGTTTTTCTCTTTTTCAGTAGCCCTAAAAGCACCACTCTGAGTGCTACTCGCGGTGTTTTTTTTTTTTCATACAGGTAGTGAGCATTAAGACAAAAGCATTGACTTGAAGGCATGAGTTTCTTTAAAAGATGAAAGCCTGTTGCGTGAGGACTGCCCTATATTTCTAGATTGTGTTTATTCATGTCTACTGTATGTCAGCGTGGGTCTAAATTCGTGTAATTAGGAGGGAATATGAAAGACTGGCACCGCAGTAGCTGCTGAAGTGATACGAGTTCACTTTTTCTTCTCTACTGGCTGATTATTGGCCTCACACTCACATTATCCACACATTGTTGCCCTCCTCGCACTTCAGTCCTTCCTTTTTTCCTTTTACCTCTATCTCATGCTCACTTGCACAGTTACACACACACATGCACGTACTTCCCTGGCACAATAATTCACTCTAAGGCTCACTCTTCACACACTCATATAATACAAGCGGGGGGGGGGGGGGGGGGGGGGGGGGGGGGGGGGGGGGGGG